>VZTG01000851.1:185721-460402 GCA_013397845.1 Melanocharis versteri | reverse complement strand
AAAAAAAAAAGAAAAGAAAAAAAGAAAAAAAAACCTACTTGGCTTCTGTTTTGTTTGCTGTCTTCTGCAGTGTTTGGTAAGCCTCTGTGCATTGAATTGACAAAGCAGGGAAAAATTGTGATGGTACACCAGTGGTCAGCAAGCCATCCTTTAAAGAAAAACACTGCTGATAAGATAAACAACTTGTGATGTACTTAATTACAATATTTCATACTCATTTAGCCATCTCCACATCACAGCACTAACAAAGTGGATTTCAAACAGGAAGAAAGACTCCTTCGCACAAGCCCAGAGGGCTAATTATAAAATAGCAACCTACTTTTTTTTTTGGTAGCATTTTTTTTTCCTGTAGAATTTATTGAGCTCATTACCAAGCTGCTTATGAAGTGATTTGAAATGAGGCAACATTAAAGCATTCTGAAAATCCCTTGTACTTAGTCATCTTGACACTTTGTTTGAACTTAAAGCATTAATATGAAATAACTGCAGCAGCCCCATATTTCTGATTCTATTGTTTGACAGTGCATTTAAAAGCTAAAAGATGGTATGATCAAGGACTTTTAATCAGCACAGTAATTTGTAGGAGTGTCTCAAGTATTCATAACTTTGAAAAGACCAAAGGGACACAAATGTGAGAAACAAGACAGGTACAGTACATGTCAGACTAGAATAACACAGCAATGTGAAACCAAGAGTACAAGCAGTGCTGGAACTGAGGGGGTTTTTATTGCTTTTTACAGGCAAGACTGAAAATTGAAAGATACACATCAAAGCCACTAAAGAACTCCACACATTGTACCTTATTAGCCTGATTTTACCTTCTGTAATCACATTATATAATATGCATCACCTGATTAACCTGCTTGGGGTCGGCAGAAGGGCCATCATAAATATATTTGAAGTGAAGCCTGTGAAGGTTTTCAAAGTGGTAAAAAAATTTATAGAGAGGAGTAGTAAAATCCATGGAAATCTATAGCATATTAAAGTGAATCTGTGAATAGCTTTGCTTTTCATTGTTCCCCCCACACACCCCTATGCATTAGCATTTGAACTAATAATTAGAGCCAATGGAAATGCTTCTGTTGAAAGAAAGAGTTCAAGATCATCTTTTGCTCCAACTGCATTTTAATGTTGTGCCTACCTTGTTACAAAGCCTTTAAAGGAAAGGGGAAATAATTTGTAAGAAAAAAAAATGGGAATGAATAGTACAAACACTGAATGTATCACATTATGGTCTCTCCCACAAAAGCGGAAGCATTGCCAAATGTGGTTTACAACAAAGAAGTGGCACATTCCAGACAAATGTGTGCAACAAGGATACAAGAAGCTCTCTCCTCCCTCCAGTATTTTTGGGTGTCAGAGAGTGAGCGATTCAAACCCTTCGTGGGGTGCGCTCTGAAATGAGATCTCAGCAGAACAGCTTGGAACCTGCAATCCTCAGCAGCTCTCTTAGTATGCTTGATGGCTTCTTATGCATAGCCTTAAACTAATAAGGAAACTCCGAGATAGATGTGCTGGTCTGTAAGCTGGAAAGAATTCATTAGCTAAGCAAGATCTAGCCGAGTCATTACTTAGGAGACCCCCCCAAGGAATTCCCATGCAGTTTATAGAAATGGTGTAAGGGCCCTGTTTTTCAAACCTGCACTGATCTGTTAATAAAAGTGATGCCTGGGGGAAAAAAAAACATAGTCCCTAAAAAGCCAATATATTGACAAAAAAGAAGTAAAGAAAAGGGGGAAAAAAAGCAAAGCGGAAAGGAATAGGAAAGAAATAGAAATGCAATGGCTGGCCAGCTGCAACCTTTGCATCTCCCCACCTGTTTAGCTGCTCTCTGGCTGGAAAAATCAGCACTTGATCTTGAAGGTGACTTAAGAAAGGATTTCAAGAATAATGAGACGTTGCTTTTTTCATCATAATGCCAAGTTTTGTAGATGTCTTCACCAACTCGGACAGCAGCTTCCCCCTTTAGATTTCTTACAGTAAAGACATGCTATCGTGTAGATCAATTTACAATGGCATTTGCTCTCTTAATGAGAATTTCAGTGATACTCTGAAACATTGAAGGGATGTCGGAGTATGGGTTGCATTCTTGAAGTTGTTTCCTGCTTCCTTGAGAGAAGAGATGAAAGATCTCTATGTTGTGTTGAAGAAACAAGCATATAAAAAAAAAAGAGAAGGACAAGAGGGTTTCCAGAAAATGTGTATTTTGTGCTGTACCTTAATTTTTTGTGAGAGCAGATAGAATAGATAAAATCATACCTTTCACTGCTGTTGCTTTAATTTTCATCCATGTACACTTCCATGCGAATGTGATCAAAAGCTGTGACCACCTTTAGTTCAGTAGCTGGAACGAGAACACTTTTGCCAGGTTTCTTCTTGTTATAGAATGGTGGTACAATATCAGAAGATCTACACTGTTGCAAATTATGCCCTCCTGTAGTAAGGAAAAACAAATATATTCATAAATATTTTGTTGTCAGTTCAGCTTTTTATGTTTTTCTAAACAGTATTTAAAGATACATAGTTTTATTTCATAATTCAGGAAAACACAACCTTAACTTTAAGCCTTATTATATTCCTTTTGCCCTCAAAGCAAATATATGTTTGTTTAGTAATCACTATGGCTCATTTTTATATTGGTTTTCTGCCTTTAAAGCAAAAAAATGCAAACATGAATAAAGTTACCTATTATACATCTACTTATTTGTAGAAAGGTTAAAATAATGCCACAACTTACACAACACAAAGAAATATTTTTATCTTATAGCATAGTTTTAATTGGCTATTTTCCTTTGTGAAAGTTACAGTTGGTTTCATTTGTACTCCTTTGTGTGTTTTCCACACTTCAACCTCATATTTAGGACATATTTAGCTCTTTGATTTCACTTTTTAAGGGGAGAGCTAGAGTACTTCTCATCACTCACAGATCCCACGGAGGAACATGAATTAAATAAGAAGGGGTTATCTTCTAGATATGAGGTGTTATGTCTCCTGATTTTAAAAGGGAAGTTTCTGTTTCAGTGGGTTATTCACAGTTACCTACAACACTGCTGTTGCTTAAAGCCCTTTTCTTTTTTTCCAAATGAGATGTTGCCCAGGTCTAACTCAGGGGGGTAATCCTTATACTCCTTTTAATGGTTACTTGATACAGCAAAAGCTGAAGTTTCTCATTGATCTGGTTACTAAGTTTAACTTGCTGAACTGGTTGAAAACAGAATGCTGGAGTTAATATATAAAGGTGAAGTGACAGTGAGTTTCCTACGAGTGTAGCAAGGAAATTCTCCGGAGTGCAAAGTACCAGCAAGAGCAGAGCTAGAGACAGCATGGACCAGGCTTGCTCCCACTCCAGTTTTCCCTTGACAGATATGTCAAACGGGGGTAAAAGCACATCCTCAGCTGCTGCCAGTCAAGATAAGGAGTTGCTAGTGAGGAGCTGCACCTGAAAAGTTCATGCTCTCCAAAAAAATTTGAGGGTCGTGGCAGTTGGAAAGACTGCAAATGTGGGTAACTGGTGAGAGAGGAGGGGGTCAAAGTTTCACTATGGTGAATGGCAGATGGAAGTATTATTCCGAATAGCTAATGTATGAGGATATATAATAACCTGTACTATCTTTTCATTTTTCAGATCAATAACACCTACCATTTTTTTCCCCAGCCTCACGATCATCTGTTTTCACTTCTGACTTTTATGAACTATGGCTCAGACATTTTAATGAAATTTAGTCATGGTTTTGCTCAGCCTTCAACAACTGACTGACCAGGAGAGCCAAGACTCATTTTTTAAGAGCGTCATGTCAAGCTGAGGCCAACAGTAAAACTGGGGCTCCTGCCTCCTAAGTAAATGTCCCAGATGCATAGATCCTGCATAAAAGCCGGTCAACAGCACCACCAGCAGCCTGTGAGGTTTGGGCAGAAGTGAATGCCGTTAGTGGGCACTTAGAGCCCGGCAGAGGGCTTCAGAGACAGCCCTAGAGCCCACAGCTCCTAAGGGACGTAATCCAGAGATATGCGCCCAAATGCACTGCTTAGACAGCTGTACACCTCCTTGTGCACAGTAATAAGACTTCTGTCACTTAATCTAGCTTTCAACTCAATTGTCACTGCCTACAGCTTTGCAAATGCATGAGCAGATTGAACAGAGGTTTTTTGCAGCATACTCTCTGTCTCATATGCTCATCTTCAATATTCAGGGAAGTGCACGTTTTATAATATTAGCCAAGATGCTTTGAAAAGTCCCTAGGTGAATGTCTCTCCCCAAATACCACTTTAAACCTTACCCACAGTTCAAATAGTCTGAGACATATGAGAGATTTACCTTACTCATTTACTTTTAAGCATCTGGACCTTAAAAACCTTTTTTTCGATTTAAGGGATTTTACCAACAAAAGAGTACAAGCATATTACACCATTGATGTGCTGACCAAATAGGAAAAGGTGAATTTTTTACTGAAATAATTAAAGCATTCATGAGAGGTAAAAGGCATTGGCACAGTAGCTTCTAATTTTTGGCTGATTTCTTTAAATTTTGAGTCTGTGTTGGCACTGTATGCTCTTTCTTGCACATCTTCAGCCATGCAAAGCACATGTCTGTGTATTCTAGCATAAGGTATTTACACTGGCGATGCCGAGTCCTTGTCAAGAAGTCAACTAGGTGTTGCAACGTCTACTGGAAAAACTTTTAAATACCCCTAACAATCTCAGCCTAGGCATCTGAGACTAACAGTGACTATAACCAGAGCAAGCTGAGTGGCAGCCATCCCTGGAACCAGGATGCCAAGGTTCATTTAGTTTCGGAACCAGCAGAGCTACGTTGGAGAGTTTTGAAGGAGCAATGAAAGGCACCACAAGTCTGGTTCATTTAAAATCATCTGATCTTCTTTCTAGTTAAACATTATATGAAACCCCTTTCAGCTCAGAAAAAAAAAAAAAAGGCTCAAGAAAATAACTCTCCAGCTGGTTTTTGCTGATAACTAGAAGCACTAGGAGAAAGCTGTAACTGCATTCTCCAGGAATTCCTGACTACTAGCCAAAGCAGAACTCCATATTATATGACTGTAACAAGACTCTTCTTAATAATATTGTAATTCATGCATGAAGACACTCATATATGTTTCATAGCTAACCTTGCTTAAAATGCATATCTGTTTTGCAACTCTTACAGATAGCCCATATGACTCTAGAGAAGTACAAAATCTTCAGTTTATGCCATCTAAAGGGCAGATATTCAGAACTGATGAAAGCAAGTAAAATTATATTACATCTTCCTCAATCCCTCTTAATACAAGAGATTGGAAAAATTAGAATGGGGCTAAAAGACTGAAGTTTTTGTCTAAGTGTGGCTCCACAAACTCATGTACGGAAATAATCTTTGAAAGCATTTTTGCACAAGTTCAGTTGTGTCATATTCACCAAGTTGACCATGCTTTCAGATTATTGCCTACTGCTCCCTCCTTCCTCTAAGAGAAAAGATTTTGCGATATAAGCTATTGGTAAGACAAAGATGAATAGAATAGAATAGAATAGAATAGAATAGAATAGAATAGAATAGAATAGAATAGAATAGAATAGAATAGAATATCTCATTTGGAAGGGACTTTCAATGATTATCTAGTCCAACTGCCTTGTCAATTCAAGACTGACAAAAATTTAAAGCAAGTTATTAAGGACATTGTCCAAATGTCTCTCTAACACTTACAGTTTTGGGGTACTGACCACCTCTCTAGGAAGCCTGTTCCAGTGTTTGTATATCCTCTTGGTAAAGCAATTATTTCTGATATCCGGTCTGAACCTTCCCTGGCACAGCTTTGGACCATTCCCATGCTTCCTATTACTGGGTGCCAGGGATAAGAGATCATCAACTCCCTTTCTGTTTTTCCTCCTCAGGTAACTGTAGAGAGAAATGATGTTTCCCCTCAGACTTTCTCTTGAAACTAGACAAGCCCAAAGTCCTTAGCCACTCTTTATAGGACATTGCTTCCAGCCCTTGCACCACCTTTGTTGCCCTCCTCTGGACACATTTGAGGGCCTTCACATCTTTCTTAACTTGTAGGGCCCAGAACTGCACACAGCACTCAAGTGAGGCCACACCAATGCTGAATACAGTGGATTTACCACCTCTTTTACCAGCTGGTGTTGCTGTGTTTGATGCACCCCAGGATGGGGATTAACCCTCCAGGCTACCAGGGCTCAGTGTTTTCACACAGAGCCTGCTGTGGGCCAGCATCCCCAGATCCCTTTGCAGGGCTGCTCTCCAACCAGTCCTCTCCCAGTTGTGCCCAGCATTATTCCATTCTAGGTGCAGAATCCAGCATTTGGATCTGCCAAATTTCATCCCATTAATCATTGTCCAGTGCCCCAATCTATCTAGATCCCTCTGCAAAGGCCTCTTGTCCCTTAAGAGAGCCCACAGCACCTCCCAGCTTGTATCATCAGCAAACTTGCTAATGGTGCACTCAACTCCTGCATCCAGATTGTTGATAAACACATTGAACAGAATTGGCCCTAGAATCGAACCCCAAGGAATAGCACTGGGGACTGTTGTGGGTAACCAAATCTTGTCCCACTGATTGTAGTAAAAACTTCTTTGACCTCTGCCTTTCAGTCAATTCCACAGTCAACCCACAGCCACAATTGTGAGGAAATCCCTAGACTTCTTTGACAAAGTATTCATTAACAATCACTTGATACTTACCTCAACCTCATGATTTTAAAAATCACGTCCAAGTTGTCAAAAAACCCAAAGTCATTCTAAATAATGCAGTTAATTTTTCTGTCTGCTGTGTAATGGATCATAACTTGTGCATTTTGTAATCAGTAATCATTTGTATAATGAGTGCAACTGTGTTTGTAGGTCACATAACACCTACTCATCTGAAGAAATATACCAGAGGTCTGTATCTTAACTGCTCAGAATTTCACTGATACTCTACAACTCAGCTACTATGTTTTTCTTGTATCTTCATGAACCAATTTCTATTTCAAAGCCGTTTCTCCAACTGTTTAATTAGCGACCAGGTAGAGTTAATTAATTAGCTAGTTAGATGTGAGCTATCAGGGGAAGCTGAAATGAAAAAAGGCTCTGCTGCTTCTTCACTTTCAAAAGGACAAAACCTGCTTTGCAAAAAATCTTTCAAATATATTTTTACTTCCTATGGAAGTGTCTATGTGCACTGATGAAGTTAAGGATCTACAAACTTTTCCATTACAAACTCATTTTGGAACTCCTGTGCCTTCTGAGCACTGAAACAATCCACCTCAAGCTGAAACAGCCTACAAGGTTTCAGTTCAAAGGATTTTTTTTTTCCTCAGAGTTGAAAAAAAAATACTTCTGCAGGTATGGCAGGGTGGGTTTCTCTTTTTTTCTTACCATTCTATGTAACTCAAAACCACTCATATTGTTTTTTTCAAAGATGACATTTTACCACCCAATAACATAAAGGAACTTCAATGCTTCAGATTTTAAAAAAAAAAAAAAAAAAAAAAAAGGAAGAGAGAAGAAAATGCCGTGGCTGTGCAGGCTGTGACACACCTTGAAATTCAATAATTCTTTGTGAGCATTAACTGTTCCTTTGCACATTTGATTGCACTGAAGAGCCAGAGGGATCCATGAAGCACACACTGCAGCAATGGGTTACAGTAAGGCAGTTTTCCTGAGACGCTGTTTTTCAAGCACAGACCAAAACAAATGAATACTGTAGTCACACTAAACTATTCATCACATAGTAACTTCTACAACTGATGCTGGAGTTTTTTTGAAAACTGGTAAATAAAATGAAAATATTTTTGTGAGGAAGCACATGGATAATGAAAAAGTGATCACAAACTGTAAGTGATTCTGCTTTAAACAGTCTGAACTTCTCTCCACCGATTTATGGTTCCAGTTCAGACAAGCCTGGAATTGTAAGTATATTTGTTATTCTTTACAGCTATTGACTCTATAAATACTCTTTCACGTCCCAGTGATTTTTCTTCTGGTTCAACAAAATTCTGTTGCATTTCAGTCTTCTCTACATTATATTCTCTTCTGTATATTCATGACCTTCCTTACATCTGGTTAGTCCCATTTAATCCACCAAAAGAGGAAGAACAGGTCACACAGTCATTTTAGGAGTTAGACTCCAAGTATGGTTTTTCTGAAACAGTTTTGGTTTGTGTCAGTGTCAGGTTTAGGCTTTCAAAAAATTTAAGTGTGTATTTTTTCAGTTATCTCATGTAAAGATATATCCTCTGCTTTATTGCCTCCTTTTCCCACAAAAGCAGACACAAAGTTGGTTGATATCTCAGAATGAGAAGGACCGGGGTGTATCAGCATATCCCAGGAAACAGTTTTTAATAGAATTTCTGTCTTACTATTGCCTTGCATGTGCTCCAGGGCAGATCATTTGCTCACTCAAAAATTTGGGTTTTTCTCTGTAACAAAAGGACAATATTCTCATTCCTGATAAATGACTTCAAGAGCTCCAGGGCAATATTCTGTGTTATTATCAAATGTTGCTCTTTCTACTCAACTGGGTATATATTTAAAGTGTTTTTTGAAGCATTTGCACATGATAAGGAAATGTTAAGAATGCAAAACATTTGACTGCAGATGTGCTACTTTATTGTTGCTTTTTCTGATGCATTCCTGTTTCCTGTCCAGTGTTTCATACACAGAGATGAAGTGTAGCCTTAGAAATGGTGTCATGGAAAGAAGGAATCATCCAGTTCATACAATCAATCAGAGTTACTAGGTGTCACACAGTAAGAGGATTTCAGAATTCAGTGTTTGATCTCAGTAAGAATAGTACACATCCATTTATTTCAACAGAATCAGACCAGGATTACCCTTAGAAAAAATAGCATTTGATGGTAGAATTTGAACACTTATTAGGCAAAAAAAAACCCCAAAAATAGGTTAGTTTGATAAAAGTACTATTTAAATGCATGAGCTCTCATAAGAATGGAAGCTTCCAGGCCTTCATGGGTGTGACTTTTGCAGATCTGACCCTCTTCCCTCTCCCAACAGCAAGATGTAGAAGAACCTGCATGCATGGGGTTGCATGCTTCCACCTTGTTCTTATGAAATCCTCTGTAAGGATCAAGCACCTTTGCAATTCATCTGTAGAGTATTAGAGAACCATAGAATCATTTAGGATGTAAAAGATTCTTAAGCTCATTGAGCACTTCCGAGTCCACATATTAATCATGTCCCTAAATGACACATCTACATATCTTTTAAATACATGCAGGGAGGATGATTCCACCACTTCACTGGACAGCCTCTTCCAATGCCTGACAACACCTGGTGGAGAAATTTTTCATTTCAGGTAGTTGTAGTGAGCAATAGGTCTCCTCCCAGCCTCCTTTTGTCCTGACTAACCAACAACAGCTCCTCATCAGACTTGTGCAGCAGACCCTTCACCAGCTTCATTGTCCTTCTCTGGACATGCTTCAGCGCCTCAATGTCCTTCTTGTGGTGAGGGGTCCAAAACCAAACACAGGATTTGAGAGGCAGGCTCACCAGTGCCGAGTACAGGGCAACGATCTCTTCCATGGTCCTGCTGGCCACACTATTGCTGATACGAGCCAGGATGCTGCTGGACTTCTTGGCCACCTGGGCAAACTCCTGGCTCATGTCCAGCTGGGTGTTGACCAGGACCCCCAGTCTTTTCCCACCAGGGATGTTTCCAGCCACTCTCCCCCACGCCTGTAGCACTGCATGGGGTTGCTGTGACCCAAGTGCAGGACTCAGCACTTTGCCTTGTTAAACCTCAAACAATTAGCCTCAGCCCATTGATCCAGCCTGTCCAGATCCCTCAGTAAAGCCTTCCTACCCTCCAGCAGATTGACACTCCCATCCAGCTTGGTGTCATTTGCAAACTGACTGAGGGTACATTCAATCCCCTCATCCAGATCATTGATAAAGGCTTACCCCAATATTGAGACCTGCAGGACACCATTTGTGACCAGCTGCCAACTGAATTTACCTCAATTCACCACCACTCTCTGGGCCCAGCAATCCAGCCAGATTTTAACCAATGAACAATGCGCCCACTCAAGCCATGAGCAGCCCCTTTCTGCAGGAGAATGCTGTGGGAAATGGTGTCAAAGTCCTTACTACAGTCCAGGTAGACACNACCTCAAACAATTAGCCTCAGCCCATTGATCCAGCCTGTCCAGATCCCTCAGTAAAGCCTTCCTACCCTCCAGCAGATTGACACTCCCACCCAGCTTGGTGTCATTTGCAAACTGACTGAGGGTACATTCAATCCCCTCATCCAGATCATTCATAAAGGCTTACCCCAATATTGAGACCTGCAGGACACCATTTGTGACCAGCTGCCAACTGAATTTACCTCAATTCACCACCACTCTCTGGGCCCAGCAATCCAGCCAGATTTTAACCAATGAACAATGCGCCCACTCAAGCCATGAGCAGCCCCTTTCTGCAGGAGAATGCTGGGGGAAATGGTGTCAAAGTCCTTACTACAGTCCAGGTAGACACCAGCCACAGCCTTTTCCTCATCCACTTACTGGGTTGAGATCAGGTTGGTTAAACAGGACTTGCCTTTCCTAAACCCCTGCTGGCTGGGTCTGATCCCTTGGTTGCCTTGTAGGTGCTGCATGATGGCACCCAAGATGATCTGCTCCATAACCTTCACCAGCACCAAGGTCAGGCTGACACACCTGTAGCTCCCCACATCCTTCTTCCAGCACTTCTTGTAGATGGGTGTCACACTTGCAAACCTCCAGCCTTTGGGACCTCTTTGGTGAGACAAGACTTCTGGTAAATGATTGAAAGTGGCTTGGTGAGCACCTCTGCCAGATCTGTCAGTACCCTTGGGTGGATACCATCTCATCCCATGGACCTGTGTGTGTCTAAGTGGAGTAACATCACCCAATCGTTTCCCCTTGGGTAATGGGGCCTTTATTCTGTTCCCTGTCCCCGTCTGTCAGTGGAGGGACTGGGAACCTAAAGAACAGCTGGTCTTATTATTAAAGTCTGAGGCAAAGAAATACTGCAACCTTTTCCTCATCCTTTGTCACTATGTTTCCCTCTGCATCCAATAAAGAATGGAGATTCTCCTTTTATTCCTGATGCATTTCTAGACCCATTTCTATTGTCTTTTAAGTTCTGTTTGGACTTTAGTGCTTTTAATTATCCCCTTGCATAACCTCATGACATCCTTGTAGTCCTGCTGAGTTGCTGCCCCTTCTTTCAAAGCTCATAAATTCTCCTTTATTTCCTGAGTTCCAGCCAAAGCTCTCAGTTCAGCCAGGCTGGTCTTCTTCCACAACACCCTATCTTTCAGCCTGCTCCTGCGCCTGTAGGATTTCTTTCTTGAAGAATGTCCAGCCTTCCTGGACTCCTCTTTTGCACTTCAGTACTGCCTCACAACCAGACCCCTAAACAGGCCAAAGTCTCCTCTCTGGCAGTCCAAGGTAACTGTTTTGCCACTACTCTTACCATTTCTTGATTGCTGCGCCCAGGACGGCTTCCAAGCATCACGTCACTCACTAGTCCTTCTTTTTTCAAAAACAATGGGTCCAGCAGAGAGCCTTCCCTAGCTGGGTCACTTACTACCTCCATTAGAAAGTTCCACACGCTCCAGGAATCTCCTAGACTGTTTCCTCTCTGTCGTGTTGCATTTCCATCTGTTAAGTTGAAGTTTCTCATGAGGACAAGGTTAGCGATTGTAAGACTTTTCCCTGCAGCCTATAGAATATTTCATCCTCTTCTTCATCCTGGTTGGGTCGTCTATAACACTCCCACCATGACGTCTTCCTCGTTGGCCTTTCCCCTGATTCTTACCCATACTCAATGCTATTGACACCACCATTAAGCTCTAGACAGTCAAAATTTCCCCTAACATACAGGATTATTCCTCCTTGCCTATCCATTCTGAAGAGTTCAGAGCCATCCATTGGAGCATTCCAGCTGTGCAAGTCATCCCACCATGTTTCTGTGATGGCAGCTGTGCCATAGTTCTGCTGTTGCACAGCGGTTTCCTGTTTGTTGCCTGTGCATTGGTATAGATATACTTCAGCTGAGTTATTGATTCCACTGCCTTTTTTGGGGAAGAAGCCCTAATTCCTGCACAACCATTCTCTCTACACTAACTAGCACGTCGATTGCACCCAAGCAGGTAACTCTCAGATCCATTTTTGCTGTAAATCAGACACCTTTTCTATTATCTGTCAAGTGCATGTACTTAGTGTCACAGTGCAAATCCACAGTTTAGCTTCGTTCCCCACTCACCACCTCAGAGCCCGGATTATTAAATGCATGTTGAGGTAGAGTTGTGTGGCTGTTCATCCCACATTTGAATCAGAGCTGTCTTTGAATCAGCTGTCTTTCACAGCTGACAGTAAAGAAAATATTAAACACAATTTCTAGTCAGCCAATGCTATTTTTTCTCCTGGAAATTGGACAGTTTTCCTATGAGGTTTTTAGACTACATTCTGTAACTTTTAGCTGTCTTTAAGAGATGAAAAACCTTGAAAGCTACTCCAACTATTTTTCTACACTAGTTCTTGAAGACATTTGGGACAACCTCGACAAGTAGATCCTTCTGGCATTTGAGAACTGTGGTAAATGAGAAATTTACATGTTACAACTTCATAAATTCTGTCAAAACAACTCAATATTGGTAATGGCACACACTCAGCCTGCTGGAAATGCCTACTGGAATTTGGCTTACCGTAAACCTCCATACAAAAGACAGCAATTTTCAAGGCGCTTAGCTTCTCTCCAAGGTAGAAAAAGATACAGCCTATTAGGGCCCTTTGCGTTCATGCTTGTTTTTGGGGTTTTTTTTTCCCACAAGAACATAATTTAAAACAAAACATTTTCTCTTCTCCTTTATTCCCATTAAATTAAATGCAGAGGAACTCACTTTCAGCTAAAATTGTATTTAATTCATAGCCCTGTGTCTAAAGTATCACAGCCAGGCAGGAAAGGGTTCTCAAGTCTTCACACAAGGTGCCCTTGGGACGCCGCCCAGACTACAGTGGTGTGATTATACCCTTCCCACAAACACGAGCCCTAGGGAAGCCAGAAGAGAACTTTTGGTTCATTACAAAATAAATAAATATAACCACTGAAGTTTTACCGTTGGAAATGAAGAACTGATGCTGGATGCAGAAGAGGATTGGAATGGGAAACTCATCACAGATCAGAAAGTAGAATATGGTAATTTCTATGTTTCGTCTCTTGAGAGCTTGTCAAAATAAATGTATTCAGAGACCACATGCAGATGCTCTCATCATTTGAGGCATTGTGCACAACCATATGAAAAAGGGATTAGCACAACAGAAATAAACAGGCCTTTTCTTAGCTCTTTCAAAGACGCAGTGGAAGGAAGGAGAAGAATCTCCCTCCTAATTAGAAGAAAAACAAATCAAAAAAATTACTGGACTAGAAAAAAATAAAAGAATAAAAAGCAGAAAGAACATTCAAACTTTCTACTGAACTTTTAAAAAGAAATCACAATGAAGGGATTGTAGTAGATATTCTCAGAGATAAATCCAATTTTTCTTCACTCAAGGAAGAACAATTTTTTTCTGTATCCATGCCAGCATCAATGCTAAGACATCAGTTATATTTTCAAGATATCTTTTCTTTTCCATTCTAAGATAAAGAACTTTCTTATTACTATGTTTGAGTGGTGTTCATGTGTTATTTTGATGAAAGAGAATAATTTCTGAGGATATGTAAGGTATCTCCCCCATTTTACAACCTTTAATAAACACAATATCTGTGTTTCTTGTATCTTGACACTATCAGCAGCACATATTGCCATACTGTAACCCAATTTAACTATTAAAAAACATGTTCATACTTTTGAAGTAGTCATTTTTGGGTTTTATTCCTTTGCTTATGGAAAGAATTTGTGAGAAATAATAGCAGGTGCAGCCAAATGCTGATTCCTGACCTTCATGATGCCTAAGCAGAGAGCACAAGTGTCCTTTGCCCAGCAGTGGAAGAAAGGGTGCCAGCAGCTTCACCACCACTGGGTGACTAGGTCTGTATTGCTTCACATCCAGAGCCATCCTGCCTTTCCTGCAATGGAGCAATGAGAGCCCCCTAGGAACTATGGTAATTCCTGTTTGCAAACTATGGTGGAGATGGTGAATTCCTTGGCTTTCCAAATTATGCAGCGTATATATATTGCTTTGACTGATGTGAGGTTCTCAGCTAATGGCTCACAGAGTCAGAAAAAGGGATACCACCACAAGACTTCTGATATATGCTACTTTAAAATAGTCTATAAGAGAGAATATTTGTATAATGTCACATCTGACATTTTCCAAATCACATAGGTACCCCTATACCTCTGGTCTATATTCACAGAATCATGGGATATTCTGAGTTGGAAGGGACCCACAAGAATCATCATGGCCTTAATCATTCTTACATGAATGGCCCATACAGGGATCAAACCCAGAACTGGAGTTATTAGAGCCATCCTCCAACCAACTGAGCTTAGGCAGCTCTTCCACAAAGCTTTTAGAAGTTTGTGCACTTTTAAGAGTAGCAGAAGAAACATTCCTTAACACCTTTGTAAATCCAGGCCCTAACGCACATCAAATTTTGATTTACTGCAGGATCCTCTGTTTCTAAGGACTTTTTTCATAGCTATGCCATTTTTTCATAGCATCAGAGATGCTCATAAAACAAGATCCTGTTATTAGAGTATAAAACTTATTTTATAGCCTTAATTCATGAAGACCTATAGAAATCAATAGAATACCTCTAATATTCATGCTTCATCATTTACTGTAATTTTGCTTACATGTAAGAGATAAATACAACTGGATTTCTTGTAGATCATAGGTCACTAAATTTAAAACAGATACCCTTGCTTTTGCCTTACTGAGTTGTGCTTGACTGAAACACACTTTCTGGAAGGACGTTCATCCTTGAGATAAGGCCATGGAGAACCTAATATTTCTTTCAACGGTATGCTGTATTGCTTGATATCAGTCCTATGAATATTCTTTGATATTTTTTTCCTTTGCATATTTGGCTTCAGCTTTCATAAATTGACTATGTCTTCTCCTATAGTACACCCTTCTGATGTCAGGTTTTGGTGTTTTTGTTGATTTTTTTTTCATATATTTGTAAGCTATTTATAAACGCTGTAAGTTGCCTCACTGGCATCTATTTTATAAGCCAAACTGATTGAAGTCTTCAGGCAAACCTTGCGAACCTTGCAGTCTTCCTTGCAAACCACTTGTTTTGGTTCTTCTTCCTCCACACTCTTCAGTTTCCAATATCACCTTCAGGATCTGGAGACCAGAACACCATGAAATACAGGCATTAATGCATACATCCAGTTGTCCTAATTCTACTTACTGCTTAACCTGTTTTCGCATGCAGAATCTCCTAAGGCCTTTTTTCTCATAATATTAAACTCCCCCAAAAATTTTTTCAACGAGTTTCTCAGATTAAATATTCACATCCATATCCACTACTTCAGTTGGTTTTAACTGACACCATTTCAGCATGATCTGTGTTCTATATTCAATAAATATTTATGAATATCTTGACTTACATGATTTCTTATTTTTCAAGGTCTCCCCTTTGATCAACTCCTGGATGGTACAACAGCCTCCTTAACAACAGTGATTTCAGAGGAGTTGTCACTTAATGCAAAATGAAACTTAAATACTTCCAAACATCCTTGAACATATGTTAATGATGCTTGGTTTATTACTAATGTAGACTCCAGTGGGAGAAGCGGGATCAGTGCAGGAACCCTAGTCTACTAATAAAATGGACCAAAAGGAGGTAATCTCTCTTCAGTGATGTGGCTCTCTAAGTTTCCCAAGGTTCTGGATCTCATGGAAACTCAGGGCTAAACAAAGATGTATGTAATGGGATAGGAAGTAGTCCTGGGTCCTAACTAGCACTTTTAATAAGCTTGTATTCAAAGTTTTGTCTGTCTCTACTGAAGTTCACAAATTTTGCAGTGTGAGAAGTTCTCTATTTCTCAAGGAAACCTGAACAAACTTGGAACAAGCTCCTTTCCTTTGCTACAAAGAAAACACACATGGACCCAGCCCCAAAGGGACACCTCAAAGGAGTTGGTTGAAGCCATCAGCCTGTCTGGGCTTGCAGGACTGAGAGCCTGTGTTGAGAAGCAGGTCAGCCACATCGACACACACACTCAAAAGAGAAACTCCTGTTGAAGTTGTAGCTGAATGCCTTATCTCCCAAAAGAGGACCAAGGAAGCAAATTCACACAGACAGTGGAGCTGGTGCAAGGGCCATCCAAGTAACTCACAGTAAATTTCTAACACAAAACTGGTAGTAGAAGTGTCTGGGGAGCCCCTTCACACTTATGGGGTTGAGTTCATAAGGCATTTCTCGTCAGTGGCAGAAGAGACACACATTTAATAAGTGGAGTAGAGGAGAGAAAACATCCTGAAAATCCCGTCATTTATCTTTTACAGTCCAGAGGCTCAAACTCAGTAGAACTAAACCAGAATTGAAACATTGTATATAAATAGTCTGACTTGATGCTCCTTCCTAAAATAGGACAACAACACCATGAAACACTAGCTGTTTTTCCCCCTGCTCCCTCTGCCAGTGTTTTTCCAGGTTCCAGGGTCAGTGTGCCATGAAAACCTCTGACCTCTGGCCAAAATGCTCTCTCACACGCTTTTAGCTCTAAGTGTATTCGTCTTATACTTTGACCAGACCTTACTAGATCAATAGGACTAAGCTTTTCCTCACTGGGAGATATGTTTGCCTTTATCTATGGCTGAAAGTTTTCTCAGTATTTCTAGGCTTATTTAGCTCTTTGGTTGAAAACAAGGTACCCTGTCACAAAGAAGACAAACATTTAAAAGAAAACTGTATTTTCATCACAGACTTTCTTCTATAACTTCAAATTTAGTGAGACACTTGCGGCTCTATATCTGTATACAAACAAGGAAAAACTTTTGACCTCTGTCCTTTCTCATAACTATATTAAAAGACAAAAAGCTTTTACTTTTTATTCCCATGAGGCAGATTTCCTTCCCTTTCAAGATACTCCTTCAAGATAAAATTTTCTTACATCAATATACTTTCATGTAAATATACTTCATTTTGTTTTCATGTCAATCTAAAGGGAGTAAGAATGGAACACTCCGAAGCTGATTTTAATAAGTTAATAATAATGATGCTATCCTGTTTAAGCTTCTACATGTGCTACTTGGTATAGAATAACCTCAAGCTAAGAGAGTCTTCAATGAAACCCTTCAAAAAGGAACATGGATTTGAATTTAAGAATGAGAAACTTTATATTTACACCATAGCAGATGAAAGAGATGCTATCTGTAACATGAAAGCTTTAAAAACATTAAGTCCAAGGTAAACAAAGAGGAGTACAAGCAAGTGTTCAGCAACTACATTGGAATGTGCAGTGAGATGTCAGTAGTCAAAGGAACATCCGTTCAGGCTGGCTGAGGACAGTGACACCGTGACACCTTCCATCTGCATTTGAAATTGGTTTTGGCCCTGAGATCTCAGGGTTCCTGTTCTGGCAAATTTTTCCTATGTGAAACCTGAGGGTAGAGATTTCTCTTTTTTCAAGTCAGGGGATGAGGAAAGAATATACTTTATGAATCAAATTCCCTTCCCTTCCATTATCTGTTTCTGTGTAGAAAATTTAAGATGGTAACATGAGTGAAAAACAGAGCTTGTAGGACCTAAGTGTTGACAAAATTATGAGTAATGGAGAAGCTTCCTTGTCCTTAAAATTGAGAAAAGACACCTCAAAATATATGATGTCTGAGTAGCATTAGCTAAGATTCAAAGGAAAACTGTCTATAAAGGCAAAATTACACCAAAGTGCCGTGGTGGTCAGGATCTAACCCCAATCTTGGTCAGAGCTTCTAGCGTGCCTGAGATTGGATTATATGGATATAATGACCATTTCCGTTGTACTCCTTCAAACCATTCTTTTCCTAAAACAGATAATTTCAGAGTTCTTAGAAGGTGAGATATATGTGTTTTCTCGACTCAATTAGAATATCTCCATGTTGAAGTTAGAATTGAGAAAGACCTCAGATGTTTTTTACCCCTTGACCTCTGTGACAAGGATAATTTTTTATTGTGTTCTATGAGTGCTTTCTGCAGTAAGTGACATTGTTTCAGCCTTAATAGGCCATTGGGTTGGAGACCATTTTCCACACCTGCAAGAAAAAAAACTAAAATTAAACCTCACAAGGGCAATTCACTCAGTAAAGGGGAAGTTTTTTACTGCTCAACAGTGACACCTCTTGATATTCAGCAGAATATTACTGATAACCTTCAAAGATAATTTAATGCAGTTTGCAGGACAGAATATTGCAGGCAGTGCAGTGTCTCCCAGAGGAAAGGTTTTTCTTTCTTGGTTTGTTCAGGAAAAAGCAGCTCAGCATGCAATCTATTGTTCCAATATGAGAGGCTCAGGAAATGAAAAAGTTTATAGGGGAGCGGCTCAGAACAGTGAATCTGTATCTCCAGAAAATGCCTTTGTCATAAAACTAGAAAGTTTTAAAAATATCACAAAAGGAAAAATATTGAAAAGACATTTTATCGGCTTTGAGCTTTTCTTCCGAAATGTTAATATTTGTAATATGATTGTTGAAATCAATATCTACCCAGAAAATTTTTTATTCATTCAAACCCTACTTTATGTCAGAATTTTTCGTTATCAAACTTTTCATATGCATAGCTTCTACAGAGATCTATACCCAAAAGTCAGCAAAACATCTGGCTACTTGTTTATTCAGTTAAATAGAACTTGTAATAGCAACAATTGAATTTATTAACCCTTTAAAGTACTATTATAGTGCAAATGAAAATTTAGATTTACAAAAGCCAAATAACTGAAAGACTGAGCTAAAAGTGAACCAAGTCTAACAAGTATCCTTCCAGCCGGATATGGAATATGGCCTACCTTTCTGGTAGCTGCTTTAGCTGGCTCTGAGACTGTATTTGGGATCTAGCCATTAAAAGTTTAAATAATCATTCTTTCTAGGCCAAATGCTGAGTGTTAGAACAAGAAATTTTGGCTCACATTTATCTCTATAACAGATGTTGATTGGCCAGCTGAAATTTGTTCATGCATTTTACGAGTGAGTGCACCCTTTTGCCAATTCAACAGAAGCATTTGTGAGAAATCCAAACACATACTTTTCTGTTGGAGCTCTAGGTTTATTCTGCTCATGGTACAAGTTCATTAGTGAAATAGCTGTAGATCAACTGAAAATAACTTGGCATTTAGGCATCCTCCACTGGCACCAATTAGCATTATGGAATAACAAGATCTATGAAGAAAATCTCTGGGGACTATGGCATAGATATAGGAAATGTGTGAAGAAAGAGTTAATTCCTAGCTAATAAATTCTCAAGACACTAAAATGACTTAATTGTGAAAGGGTTTAATAATTTAGTGCTAATAATAGACAGATTGTAAATTGGAAGGTTTATTTCAAAACCAGCAAAAACTGCACAGAAAGAGGGTAACAGTAAAAGAAAAAGCGCTAACCTAGAGGGAAGAAAATTTGAAAGCTGTAGGGAAGATTTAGGAGCAGCAATGGTTTTAAGGGCACACTCTTTACGTCTGTCGTTACATTTTAAGTGGAGCTTTAAACCATGCCTACCAGTAAAATGTTGATACTTCATTATTTGTAAGAAATCAGCTGTTACTTTTGTCTAGTAGCGGAGTAATACCTGGTGCTAAAAATCTGGGATGCATGCTGTGCCTGCGCAGCAGAACAAAACCCTGCTGTCCAAGCTTTGCAATATGTCTTGGAAGTAAACAAATGTGAAAAACCTCATCAGACATGGAGAAAGCAAAACCCCAGAGGTGAGACACATAACTGAAAATGCTCCTTATTTCTGGGCAGTGAAACTTGCCATTTTAATGATGGCAGGGTTGTCTGTTGAAATATTTTGAGCAAAGCTATTTGAAAAATCTCTTGGCCTCAACTTCAAGATATATACTCATGGGGGCATTGAAATGGAGCCAGGAATATTCTAATGCTGATTTTTGGAATCACATTATAGTACCCTACCTATTTTCAGGATCTTAAGGAATTAGGAGGATAAAAGAATTTAATTTTGTGAGTTGAGTGCTTTATCTGGAAGTGGATGAATTCCATTCTTCTGCAACCAAGATGGGAACGCCTTCATATAATGAACCCTGTAAATGACTAAAGACCCATAGACTGGATTTTTTTGTTGTTTTTGGGAAGAGACTCTTCTCTCTACTCGGTCCATATAGCTAGATTTAAATTTTTGAGCAGACTTCATCCTATGAATGCCTATACACAGATGAAAATTTGCATCCACAGAGGAGAGACACATACACAAAGGAAAGAAAAATAAATTGCCCCAGAAAATATAGCACAATATAATACTTGGAATTAAACTGACACAAAAGCAGAGGCTAAATAACCCAATACAAGTGGAAACTCAAGGCATCTAAAAGCCAAGAATGCGCCTTCAGTAAGAAATATTTTCCTTCCCTCTTTGGCATCTGTTGACCTATACATCTGAAAAGAAGAGATTATTCTTATTTCTTTTAGATCAGTCAGAAAAGCTCAAACTCTTGGGTATAAGACAATTTGCCAACACTCTATCAATCTCTTTAAACTTTTATGTAAACACAGTGTTATACCAGATTAGTTTTCTAGTGGATTTTATTTTCCCTAATTTTAGACAGCTAAATAAAAATTAAGCATCTAGTCTAAGCTAGCCATCTGGGCTACAGTTATACCCAAAAGAAGGACAGACAGCCAGGCAGAGAGAAGGGCACCTCTAGAGTGTCTTTGCCTGACATCCCTTCTCGCTATGAGCCCTTGGATAAGACAACTCTGGATAGCTCTGCCATCTCACTCTTTCAGCCATCATTGAAGTGGAAATAACTGAACTATGTCTCTCTCTTATTTAGGTGAGTCCAGCTACGTAAGAAGAATTTCCAGCCTATGAGTTACACCTCCCCCATTACTTTTGGGCACCTTTGTTCTTTGCTAAAAGCACATATATGCCATTATTTAAATAGCACAAATGGAAGAGCCAAATATGGACTTTACCCAGCTACTATATCTCTCTCTTGCTCCTTCTAAACAAAATATGAGAGAGGCAGGCAAGATAAAATGAAGCATGGAGTTTCCTGCTTTGTGTGGTTTCTACTGCTCCGGATTTACCATGAGAATTGTGGCACCATACTCTCCCTTCAAAACAAATAATACTCTTTTAAATAAAATACAGTAAAGTCAATCCCTCATTTAGAAACTTGAAAAGTGCAGTTTTGTCCTAGATACGTATAATTATCCAAAGCACAGTTTCAAAAAAAAAAAAAAAAAGAAGAAAGAAATTAAAGTCATTCACCTTTTTCTTTATTTTAGACAGACCTTGAAGTTATATAAGAACAACTGACCTGTTTCTGATGAACAAGATATGAAATAATAACATTAATACATTTTCTTGAAATCTTTAAAGTTTTATAAATTGCCCATGGAGGTTTGTGAACTAAGGTCACTCTGTGTCTTTTCATTCTTTTAATTATCTAGTTCCAGCCTGATACACTAGCCTTGCTAATTGGACACAGAGAAATCCCTTATCAGTGAAGTTAGAAAAGGACCTACAAAAAAAGTGTGGGAGACTGCTGTAAATCAAAGAAGAGGAACTGAACAGAAGGAAAGCCAATCAACTGTACCCCTCCGAGCTGTGAGTTTATAGGAAAAGCTCAGCCTCGCTGGATGGAGGAATAAGTGGCCAGCAGGTAGTTACACGTCATTGACCTCTCTCTGATAGACACTGTTGTGAGGGGAGCCAAATGCAGATTCACACCTGCCCTTAGTTTCCTGGGGAAGAGAAGATTTTAAGCAGTAGCTTGTGCTTTGAGGTGTGTAGGTGCTAAATCCAATGTTATTCATTTCTATTCCCATATCACCAAGAAGTTCATCCATACTCTCTCAAAGCCTGGTAAAAGAATTAATTGTCCTGTCTGTTTTTTAGCATTTTCAGGCACATTTGACAGGTGTGATGCACACCAGAAAGTCTGAAGTTCTTTCAACCTCAATTTGGTAGAATAAGAAATGTGCATATCTATACTATCCTTGACTTTCTCATCCTTTTCCTTTCCCATCCTTTTCCCTTCCCAGCACTTCTCCACATTCTTCAAGGATGTCAGTGATTTTTCTTCTCTAAATCATGGCTTGTCGTTTGAACCACAGCTCCCTTCCATCTCAGATCTTTCATTCCGAATTTGGATGGTAGCTTTAAGCAATTCACTTTCACCTCTCCTTCCTAATTTTTTACCATGAAACCTGTTTGTTCATCACCTCTTCCATTTCCCCGGTGGCTTTCTGAACCTCTGCAGTGTATATGCCAGTATCTAAGTCTTGCTCTTCTGCCTCTACATTTTTTTCACAGTACTCAAATGTCAGATGTCCACAGAGATATCCAAAACTTTATCTGATTTTCACAAGCTGTATTTAGTCCACTGTCATAAGGTGTTTTCACCTAAAAAAATGCATATGCCCAGCACCCTGATATACTGTCCTAAAAATAGAAAGAGTGTATACACAAACCATTTCAGAAATACTGAACTCTTTATTCATCAGGAGATATTACCAGAGCAAGGAAATCCCATTATAACATCATGCAGAGTTCAAAAGAATCAGTCAGGCTTCCAGAGAAAACAGAGGGATATTGAAGGAGAAGAGACAAGACATTATATTGTCAATAGAAAAACATAATTACTGTTTCATATTTATGAAAGTTATTTGGTTCTGTTTGGTTTTGAGACACGAAACTGAAAATTCTCAACATTTTAACTGCTAAAATTTTCCATGGCATTTCCATGACATTCAAGGCATAACATGGCCTTAGCTTGTTGGCAAAGTGCTGATCAAAGTGCAAAGTACAGATCAAACACCATTCACCCGCAATTGCTTCAACATATTTGTTTAGCTAACTTTCTTCTGTATCATCCTATTGTGTGACTGCATGGTATAGTCTGGGGTTTGCATCCAATGAACCCCTAGCTTCTCTCACATCTAATTTTTTGAAGAAAAAACCTGAGCTTCTGCACACTTGGGAAGATCACACGTATATTGTCCATTTTGGCACATAGCTTTCCTTAGCTGTTTAAGTACTACTGTCTATAAAAGTATGAAAGAGTTATCATTATTGCTGACTGCAAGATCTACTTGTCCAGAAGCATCCCTTCGCGTCAAATCATTCTCTTGACAGTAATATATATGCGAAAAATGTCAGATGGCAAAAGGCAACAAGTTCCATGCTGGATACTGGTGCCCAAATGTCTCTACCCTTTGAATGTGTCCTCTGACACAGTGTTGCCTCAAGCCAGCAAGCACTGTACACACAACTAAAGGTACAAATCCAGCGCTGGAGATCACGTCCAACAGGCAGACTTTGTGTAGCCATTTGTTTTGTAGACTAAGAGGGTGGCTTTGTACAAAAAGCTCTGGCCTCTGTGTTAGAGAATAGTCCCAGCACATCTAACATCATTTTATGGTAGTCCAAAGAGCAGCTGAAAAGAGCAGAGCTGACTCTATCCACTTTATTCAGGATTTGGTGTATTTCTACATTTTAAAAATTTAAAATCCTGTCACCCCATAAATTCAATCGTACCCTAATTAATTTAGATAAACAGTCAAAAACATGAGACTAATGCAGCATTACGAGAGACAATCAGAAAGCTTTCTGGCTTTTTTTGCCAGAAGTGTAGTGCTATTTCACTTTTTTTCAATCTTACATGCTTTCTTTTAAGAAGCAGTTAATAAATTGAATACTTTTCTGCAAAACCTTTCCAGAAGGTTATTCTTCCTTGTGTATTTCATTCACACTGCTTCCCAGACTTGCCAATGTCTCTTATTTTGTTCTGTTTTCCTTCTGTAAAGAGGAAACAAAAAACATTAGACAGAATATTTTAAGGTATTCAACTCCAGGACAAAACAATCATAACAAACTACATTTTAGAGAAAGCACTATGGTGTCCCTCTCTTACCTCTTGTCTCCATTAAACGAGGCCTTTCAATGAATTGGAAATTCCTTCTAGCAGAGATGCATCTCTTAACAGTTAAAGTGATATTTTGCCCATGCAGTTTATGCTGACTACATGCATAAAAGTTGAAGCTACGAATAGAGTTGCTTATGTTGCTGGTTTTGTGAGTATAAAAATGTCACATAGCATCATATCCCCTAACTGGTATAGCCATAATGACAAAATGCTAACATAGATGTGGGTTTCATTTCCACTCCAGTGATAAAAAACTGGCACCTGTTTTAAGCTGCTGACCGAGTCCTGGGATATTTGAAGGTTGCAACAGGTCCATGGCAAATAGGTATCACAAAAAGGATTAATGTCATTAAATGCAGGTGTTCAGAGTGGTGTATCGTGTATGTCTCAGTCACTGCAAGCACTTTTTATCATGTAAAGAACACATTTACACTTGTTCAGACTTGTGCTAACTTGTCACTAGTTTAGACTAGGAATACTCTTACACTTAGGGTTAATAAACGATTTTTCTCTTAGACTGGTAAAAATTACAAGTAAATTAGATATCTAATATGCACTAGATGCAGAGAATAGCCTCAAATTAGTAACCTACAATGTATGTGCCTAAAGGTAAGAGAATGGACTCCTACCTATGTGGCTTAGATTTCTATTGTTTTGTTCCATAGAAAATTAGGTATTTTGGTAGATACTCTAGCAGTTACCTAGATAATTTACAGCTTTTCCCATTTTCTTTACCATCACCTTCAAGAAAAACTTTTTAAACCTGGAATGTAAGATTTACTGCCTCATCCATCCTCTATTCATTCAGTTTTGGCTATTGTCGAAGATTTGGTGAAATCATGATAGCGAAAGGAAAAACCAGCAAACATACAGACAAAATTTGAGATGGTTGTTAAACTACATTTGATGGAAAGTAGCAATGAATGAATCTTAAAAAGCTCATTCTAATCAAAATAAATATATGACGTGGATGTTTATCTGAATTCTTCCACTTCTCTTTCTTTAAGGAATCGGGTTTAGACATCCCTTGATCTCCTTAACACTGTTTGGCCTAAACTTTAAAACATTAAAATCTACCTCTTTTATGACATTTCAGTGCTTCTAATCCCTGCAAAGAGGGAGAAAATACTTGGCAGGTTTATTTTTGGTTTTGGGCAAAGGTTGAGAACACTCTTAAAAACAGAAATTTAGACTCAATGGCTGAACAGTGACAATATCTTTCAAGCTGAGCCTCTCAGTTCCCAAGAGGAGATAATAACCCCCCTCTATTACAGTAGCCAAGAAGAATGAACAGAGGTTCCAGTAATAAATATAGACAGAGAGACGTCTGGTTTCTTTTCTGCCTCAGAAGCTATCAAGAAAATTTAATCAGGCTTTTCTTTTCCAGTCAATCCTCAGATTATTTTAATACTTTCACATTCTATATTGAAATTCTGTCATCCTCGTCAGTGTTTTTTCTGATGGCTGCATGCAGTCATTGCTAAACAATTTGTTAAAGTGTTATAATTTTAGAGAGGTCTGTTCACTTACCATCTAATGGTAATACCATTTTGCAGGGGTCATAAGGAAAGAACATATCCATGATGAAAAAAAATCAAGTGAATGGCAAGACATGAGCACCTTCCGATCTCATTTCCCTTTGTCTCCCTATCCTCTTCTAAGAAGAGAGAAAATAACTCATACCAACCAGATTTTTACCGTAGACCTAGCCTGGTGTTTTCTTCCCTACACTAAATTATGTAGTGCTTCTGCAGAAAGTGTGTACAACAGCAGAATGTAAATCAGAAAAGGATGCAATTGTGGAACTAAAAGGCAGTCACTCCTCTCTAAAACCACGTTGCTATATGGCAGGCTAGTCTGCTCACCTTATAAGATCATGGGATTACTGTAGTACCTCAGGTATCTGTGCATGACAACACTGAATTTAAAATGCATCCTGTCCTTCATGTGAAATAACTGACACAGATCTGAGTGAATGGGAAGGAAAAAGGGGTGACTTTACTGCTAGAGAAATAAAGATGTCTTCTACGTTAAAATGAATATAATAAAATCAACTCTTGGGTTTTCTGTGCAGCTCAAACACAGAGCAACATAACAATCTGTATGTTTTGCTCCAGTTTGGCAGGGGGCTGAAGAGAGAAACCCCCTTTATTTCTGAATTGGAACATAAATAGCAACAAAAGAGAAATACATTACATAAAAGGTTGACAGCCGTGACTGATCATTCACTTTAGCTTATAATTTCTATCTCATGAACTTCTTTCATTGCTCCCTTTTTTATCATGTGCTTGTTAAAAACAAAACAAAAATCATTTGTTGAACTAATTGCCAGATTTTAAATACAGCAATAGCTTTTACTGCCAATCTTTACTATCACTTAAATGGTGCACAATACTTGCATTACAGTATTTTATACAAAATAAAACAAGGTACAAAGGAAGACAGAAAATCCTTTAGCCTTCTCTGTACCCCTCATCATGACGACATTAAAGCTATTTTTAAATTTATGTTAAAATAGCCAGTACATGTGTAATTTAAATGTTAAACAATCCTTTTGTGACCTTTTGAATCTTTAGGTATTTATGGACCCTGGAAGCAACACTGTTAAAATTAAGTTGTGTTTGGCTGGTTCATATTTTTACTTTGCACACTCACTAGAATGGGGTTCCCACTTCGACGTGGGCAGAGAGGGTGTAACAAAAGTGTAAAGCACAGTCTCAGCTAATAATTTTAATGTTGTTTTACACCTCTGGCATGAAAAGTCTAACACAAACTCACACATATACCACAAGTTACTAATGAGTCAATCACTGGTCTTTCAAAAAATTCATGAGTAATAATGATCTCACTGCATTCTGCTGCTTTCACTAGATGGCTATTGTAAAAAAAGCACTCAGCCTCCTTTCTCACATTACTTATAAGCAAAAAATGTTTCCTCCAGTTCATGGGAGAGTTGTGAAATTGAGTGAGCACCTTGCCCTGACTTTGGGTGAAAACAAACCTCTTCTGCTTGTTCTTAGCTACTTTTTTTTCTGTTTGCAGGCACGTGGAACCATCTTTTCAACTCCAGTTTCTAACAGACCTGAGATTTGTAAGAGCAAATTACAGTCAAGCATTCTCAATGCAAATCTTGTAACTTTAGAAGACCAAAGAGGCCTCTGTCATCCCAGTGGTTTGAGCGTGTCCTGTAAGGTAGAAGGTATTGGCTCTGGTGAAGGAAGGAACATTTGTCAATACCATGCACTGACAATGAACAGCTCGTGAAGGGTCGTTCTCAGCTACAGCTTTCTTTAGGAGCTAAAGCATCGCATTCCCACATGCAAACCCAGACACATTCCAGTGGGTTTGGGGTGTCAGTTCATATTTACAGCCATCACATTTAGCATCTAAGTTGAGAAGGCCAAGTCTGGATTTATCCTTCTAACATCAGTATGTAGCCTGATGCCTGAATTAGAAGACTATTGGCATCACTGAAATTGAAAGAAAAGAGAGTCATCTCCAAGATCAGTCCCACCTACTTATAGTGTTTCTCACCCTCTTTCTGTATTTACAACGTTTTTGAGGCTTTGTGTCCACCATAACCATGGGCTGTGCTGCTAAAATTAACAGAACTGCATAGATTTGATACAGTGGCAGAATAGTGTAAAATGAAAGACTTTAATTCATGTATTTTGAAGACATGACACTGTTTATGAAACTGCCAGTGGATGGAAACAAATGTTCTCAAGGTTTTTTGTTGCAGAAAAGCAATTGTTCTCCTAGTCACGCTCCCTCCAGGGATGTGTGTGTATGAGACTGATCCAGTGATTTCTGATACAACACAGCAGGAGCAGTGATCCATATAACCAATTATTCCTGTACCTTTACTGACATGGTGAATCATGTAAGTTTTTTCTTCAGATGATAATTTCATTACTCTTTTAGTTTGTGCATTTATTTCTTTATTGTTTCCCTTAGCTGAACCTTTTGTGGCATGAATTCATTAATGTTAGGTAATGAGGTGGAGATTCAGGCTTATAAAGAGGAATTAACACAGCCTAAATTGCAACTATATTATAGTACCACCATCTGTTTTACTCTTACAGAAAATTTACACATTCTCATTTCAATTAAGTGTGATAGTCAAAATAATTGTAAAATCATTCTCTCTCAGACATTACAATAAATAAAGATAGCATTACTTCTCAGGGACTTAATAACACTTAGTGTAAAACATGTACTTCTATTCAAGTTTTATAACCTTACCTTTATCACCTTTTTTGATAAATATCACAGTATAAATTAAACAAATGGAACAGTTTCATTTTGTCAGCTAGGATTAAGGTAATATATATTTAGCATAAAAATGGCCCACATATAGTGTTGTTTTAAGCAGGACTGAAAACTTTCTGGTTTTTTCACTTGTCAGAATCTTCAAGGCACTGCAAATTTTTTAGTCAAGCTTAGACTGAAAACTCAAAACTTCATCTATGTTTAGGAGTCAAAACTGAGATTTAGGGCCCAAGAAGAATTTTCCTCTCAACTACTTTAAAATTATTCCATTTGAGTTTAGTTGGTTACATTCGCACCAATTTGATCATATTTTGAATGACATAAAAATTGGGATGCCAGATGCCTTGCAAAACTGCCTAAAGAAAATGTGATCTTACAATCTTTTAAATGCTTTTCTGTTTATGCACTATTTCAATTCGACAGTTGTTTTGGTTTGGGTATTTTTTTCACTTTCAAAAAAACATCTCATTCAAAAAAAAAAAAAATCAAAAACCAGTTCACTGAAAAGCCTAATTTGAAGCTCAGGACTGCACTATCCATCCTTGATGGATAGCTGTTTATTTTCTACGTTACGTTTACAAATAAAAGCAGTAAACTTGCACTGCTTCTAGCTTCATTTTTAATATGCTGCATTTTGTGTTTCTTCCTTGCAATTCTCAGAAGCATTTCCAAACTCTTTTCTTATTCGGTTTTATAGTTTCCTTGGGCACAGCTTGCTTGTCTGCTCAAAAGTGTGTTTCCAGCATGCCTGCTGATTTCTGCAGCCACTGGATTAGGCCCATATATTATCTGTGTATTTCATTTTTGCCAGCAATTCTAGAAGATTTACAGGGCTGCTTTAAAAGATGTAAACCTCTCCATTATTGCAATCTATTCCCATACCATATAGTCCTTCTGTTATAGTGGAGATGCAAATGAAGAAAACATCAATAACTTAAAACTAAAATTGTTTGGTTTAATCTTTTAAACCAGACTTTATTTTTAATATCACGTACTTCGGAGTCTACAAAAAAAAAAGGAAGACGATAATAAACATCACTCAAGTCTTGGTCTTTTAATCAGAATACAACTATCAGTGAGGGGATCAATATTTTATTTATGCCTCTCTGATCATGTTCAGATGCCCTAATGCGGTTGCTGAAATACCAGCAAAAAATATTGAGTCCTGACCAGTCATGCCCCAAAATATGAGCGGTATCTGTGAGGACTTGGAGAAGCACTATTAACTGTCTCAAACACTGTCAAAGAAGGAGGATCCCACAAGGCAAGCCACCACAACAGGAACTTAAGATGAGCACAGATGGCAAACAACACCAGACCTAAATGGAGGTTAAGGCTTGGAATTAGCATACCAGACAAAATTTCACTGTGTAGACTGTGGGAAAAGTGCGGACAGCAACAACAGGAAGATGCCAGGCCTGGTGAGGCAGACCTAGGCAACCTACCTGGACAAAAATTCCCACCATGGCAAGCTGTGAGAAAGGGAACAGCCAGTTATACACATGCCGTCCCAAGTTGTGGGAACAGCATGTACACCTCGTGGATTCCCAGTACTTGGATTCAATAAAAGTGGTATCTCCAGGATACTCGAGGGAGCCCACCACCAAGCAGATCAGAGTGAAGAAGGATCAGCAGGACACCACAGGAATCCACATGGTGATATCTTTGTTTAATCTCTCTCTCTCTTCTGTCCTATTTATATCTCTCCACCTCACATTTACTGTTAAAAAAATCTGTACAATTCACTTTGGCATATGGTCTCATTTGCACCTTGATTTGGGCAGAGGCATTTCTTAATAATCAGATCCTAACAGCATCCATGAGGCACTGTCCCTGGGGAACATTTTTTTCCTTGCCTCAGATGTCTCAGGGCATTACTTATTCACATTGACAGACAATTCTAAGACTTCCAAATGAAAATCTAAACACCTGGTAATTTTGGATGGCCTTGCAAACCCTCATCAGCCACATTTTGGAGATCTGAGCAAAAAATAAGGCTTCATTCCACCTCAAACTAACATAACTTCAAATCTCATTCTATTTTTCAGCTATCAGAAAAAGCTTTTATTAGTTATAATGAGTTTCAGATCAAAAATTTGAAGACTTTCAGGATATTTATTTGTTGAGTTTGACTGTAGGTGAGTGGTACACAGCAAGACTTGCTCAAGAGTATTTTCTACACTTGCTCCAGACTATTTTTCCACAGCACTTCCCACCCTTTGGGATGAGTAATAAGCCACAGACCATCCTCACCTTTCCAGATTACTGTGAATTTCTTCATGAAATATAAAATCAGTAATCAATCAATGAGACCAGCAATGATAAACACTGACTGACTACAGCTTTGCTGATTCATGCACTCTCTAGCAGGTTATCCCTCTAGAACTAATTGGAAAATTGTGTTTATATTGAACTGATGCAATGAGCCTGCATCTTTAGAAGATTTGAACTCAAAATTCAGGGTCTATGGAATAAAAGACCTATCTCCCCTTTTTGAAGACACTGTTTGTAAACAAATAAATAAGTAAACAGCCCTTAATCTTACTTTGAAGACTTTACATCAGGCTCTAGAGAGAAACCAGGCAGTTTTCCAAAAGAATTTTTACAGTCAGCGCACTGAAAGCAGTCTATCAGTAACAAAAGAGGAAAAGCAAATTCAGCTGAATTAAAACTGCTCTAGACAAAAAGGGAGCAAAGACAACAATGATGATTAAGAAAAAAACTGTGGATATTTGTCACATTATTCTACTGCTAAAAAGTGCTAATCAGTCACAAGGAATTATCTCAGTTAAAACAAAAAAAAAGAAAAATAAAAAAATCCCAGTGAAAGTAAATGTTATAAGCTACATTCACCTGGGCTGCTGGAAGAGCAGTCAATAAGAATAGTTAACATATGCTAGAGGTATATGCATTGTCACATCAGGAGTTTTACAAATTAGAGCATTACTGGGGACTGCCCAAGAGAGGAGAACGGCAGGCAACAGTTTTACCAAGTGGCTGGGGGAAAACTGACTTACCTGGGATCAGTGAAAGCTTTCAGAGTCACAAGGAGGGTACGGATGTGTCCTGCGAAATGACACTACTCTGGAGTACTCAAGGAGCTTTTTCTGAGGGCAATCCACTTCTGAAATATATACATTTTTGGTAAATCACACTTCACTTAGATGAAGTTTCTCAAGAATTGTCCTCCTGAAAAGAAAAGGTTACAGGCTTCACATCACAAATGGAAAAAAATCACAGAATTTATACAAGTCCGGATTTTTACTTTTTTCTTTTTATAAAGGGAGACTGCCTCTGACTCTTCATTTTCCTTGTTATATACTCTCATTCTTTCTCCTTAGAACCACTGCTGTCACCTGCAATCACAAATTAAGCCTAGCAGATGAAAAAATAAAGGAAATCAAATGCAGAATCTGGTTTCCAGCAGGACAGCTTCTATTCTTATTAAAAACAGGCAAAATTTTAACTTGTTTTACTAAAAGCAACCCAGAAATGTACTAAAAAGCTCTATACATTTACACACACTCTATTTCTGCCATCTCTGTAACCGAGACAGCAAAATGTGTTGAAAATCACCATTGCTTTCTGTTAGCCTGTCAGCTGCGTTTTTCTCTCTCATAAAAGCCAAGGAATTATGTACACAGGGATCGTGCTCTGAGATGCTACAGGGCAGACCTGGCCAAAGAGAGGAGCCCTGCCTCTGGAGGTACATGGATTCAGCGATCTAACAGGATGTTCCACAGTCAGGTTTTGTGACTGAGTTCATGCCAGACGTAACTCCTATCTACGTTCAAATGCTCCCCATTCCTCATTAAATAATCCGTGAACATTCACTGGGCTTCTGTGGAAGGAAGAACACTCTCACACCACAACCACTACCCATAAAAGGACTGGGAGAATTTGTCCTGTTGATGTTTGGGAACCTTGTCAGTCTCACCTGGTTTCCCTTTCTTCTTAGCTGTTGGTCTTAATTTAATTTATTGCACACAAATTAGCTTAGAGGTTACATTTTATTTTCTGATCCTCTCTAATCTTTTTGAAAGGATGTGGGAGATGGAGGGGAAGCATCCATACATTTAATTAACACATCTGTTGCACATAGAAAAGTTATGAAATATCAAAAGCAGTCATCATTCACCTATTTCTGGGTTTATTCGATTGATATAATCAGTAAAAGTCTTACTAGTTTCAGTGAGTTTAGGGCAATGCTGAGTCATTTTAAAAGTCCTGTTTTCCCTTTTTAAAATGTGCTAAACTTTAAATTATATTGTAAATATGATCAACTTGACTTTCACAGGGAGATGCTAGTCTTTATCACCTCCTTATATATTACATGGAAATATTTTTTTTAATCATAGCACTGCCTCTGCAAGAAATCTGTATTACCAGAGAGAGACAGTTTTCTGATTTACATCTATAAATTGTAAAAAGAAAAGTTAAATTCAAACACTCGGGCACTTGTACCCACATTGTCTTAACCATCTATGGTTTTCTGTGACACTGCAAACTCAGTATCCCAAAACTCTGTAAGAGAGAAGCAGTCCCATGGTTGTTTATTTTCTTCTGTGTCATTTCTGTTATTGTGGCAATGCAAACAGGAAAAAATTATCCTCTGATCCTGAAATAACGGGAACTAGAGAGAGGCAGTTATAAAATATGATCCAGCCTTCTTTTACCTGAAGTATTCTTTTGTGATGCTGTTCTTTAATCATCTCTAACTAAAAAAATAAACCTGTAGAAAAGAGGGTGATATTTTTTCTGAATCCAAAGTTTTCATAACTTCATGTTAAGTCTAATCTTACTTAACAGCTCTGTTGATGGCCATTAAGATGGCAGCAACTGAATACTGTTATTAGAAGGGCTGGCAAATATCAAAAAAGACACAATATCCACATTAATTTGAGGCCCATTTCCAAGAAAAATAAAACTCCCACTACTAGAAACAAAATACATGTCAATAAAAAAAGGTAAAAGGACTGACCTATACCTAGCAGAAAAAAAATAATATTTGCTAATGCATGCTAGAACAGATATCCATGTTCCACAGAAGTGGAAAGTGAAACAATCAGAGAATAAATTCTTATTTAGTGGGTCCCCGAATGGGAGCAGAGGGAGGGCCAAATTGCCTGTATATCATACAGTTCATTCTTTGTTATATGTAAAAGGGACATATACTGGAGCCAGAAGGTTTTTTTAAATGTTCAAAGCAATAAAGTTAGTGGCATTCAATCTTCTTGAAAAGATCAGATTCTTATGCATTCGTTATTTTGTTACAGGGAATAGAAAAGAATCTCTTGTGGTCTTTTTTCATGTATTTGTCTCCAAGGACAAAAGGAAAACTTGCTATAATGTACAAGACCTTAACTGTCAGAACCACCCCACAATGTTCCAAAGCATGTCCCCTTCTTCTTGAAGTCAGTTTCTAGTACACAGTTACAGCACTTTCTCTAAAACAGGGTATCTGTGGCTTTACCAATCCAAAAGCCAAAAAAATATTTCAACCCAAGTGTTTCTGCTTCATCCTGTATGATCAAGCTGAATTGGAATCCTGAATCAAGCACTGAACTGTTTGATTCCTTACCTGAATATCTACATGCAGTTCCCTTCCCCATCACCTTCCACAAAGCAGCAGCCACTACCCTTCACACCCAGAAGCTGAAGCAAGTGCTTACACATCTGCATTCTTTCCATAAATATCTCCCATCAGCCTTTCATTGTGAACCTTACTGCAGGGACTACACATTGGCTAAATCTATGGCAGCCCAGAAAGGAGTGCTGAAAAGAAGGTGCCAACATAGTCCATGGACACACAAGAGTGTGTGTCAAAATCTAAGTCTGCATTTTGGGCCACAGCTATGGAGAAAAAAAAACCCGTTAGACATTGGGGAAGCAGAAAAAGATCCAAAGAAGCAGGATGTTAAGGCCCATACACAAAATCAGCATCAAATGAAGGATAGGGAGAGGGATATGGTCCTCCATTCCAGCCCTCAGACTTTCAGGAGGAAATTTTTGAGCATCAGGTTCTGATGCCATACAAGATAAGGTCTTGGGCGACTGCTTAAATACAAGTACTGAAAAGCATTATTATTTTATACATAAATTCTAATTTTTTTAAACACTCTATAGTAGTTTTGCACGTCCTTCCAAATTTTGTATATTTTCTGGCAGAGTTGATTGAAAAAAGGAAACACTGGTTTTGGATACTTTTGCAAAGAAATATCCTTCAGGTGTTTCTGGTAGAAAATTAGTGGACTTGATTTGTTACCCCAGCTCTAATGTATACTTGCTGCTAGAATTGACTACACAACGCAGTGCGGGACTTGGCCATGAGCACCTTTAAGTCATTCTGGTGATTTTAGCCACTCCGCAATACTCCACAAGTAATACCAATAAAAAGAAAAAAGGATTTCTCACATAGCAAAATGTATTCACATATTCAGACAAAGAACAGGTGGGGGAGTCTGGGCTGCATTCCTGCAGAACAAGAACAGCTTCTTTGTCTTCTTTTGGCTGTACACATTACAGAATTTGCACAGTTCTGTACAGGCCATGTAGCCTTTCTCACTTGATACTGCAGAACCGAAGGGAAGGAAAGTACATAATATTGAGATGTGAGTCCACAAGGTCCTTTGTTAAATTTTCTTCCGCTAGCACTGATAAATTAACCAATTAAAAATAATGCTTTTTCCTCCAAAGAGATTTTGTAGCAAAGCAATGGAGAATAGCATGGAGTAATATATATCGGCTTCCAAGTAAAAATTGTAGCAACAAGTATACATTAGAGCTGGGGAAAAATTCAAGTCCACTAATTTTCTACCAGAAACACCCAAAGGAAATTTCTTTGCAAAAATATCAAAAAACAGTGTGTCGTTTTTTCTATCAACTCTGCCCAAGAAATATACAAAGTTTGGAAGGACGCGAAAAACTACTATAAATTTGGTGTTGTTTTGGGGGGGTTTTTTAATCAAAATTCATCTATAAAAAACCATGCTTTTCTGCACTTATATTTAAGCAGCCTCCCAAGACCAGTTGTATTAATCTTAGTGGCATTAATAGACTCATAGACAGAAAAGGGTCTGTGTTGTCTTGTCATAGTATTAAGCATTTGGAGAAGGCTGGATATTCCTACTACAGAGAGTATTAGCAGTGCTGTTTTTAGTGGACCACACGCAAGTGGTCCACGAGTCAGGCAAATTGTCCCAAAGCTCTGTAGGTAAACCTTTCCAGCTTTATAACTCCTTCTGCCACATGTTCCTGCCCCTGTGTCTGCTCTGGCTCCCACTTAGCTACCTCATGGGCACTAAAGCCATGAAAGTATACCAGCCAAGACTTGCAAACTGGTTTTTTTCAACTAAATGAAAGCCTCAACACAATGTAAATGTTTCCAAAATAAAAGGAACTGTATAATAACAAGCTATTTTAAGTGTCCCTTTTAAAGCTTTTATGAAAGAAAAGCACGGAAAATACAAATTCCAACGCTTCTTTCTATACAGGGACATTAGAAATGAGCAATAAAATCTTCAGAAGGGGTTGACTTTGTCACTGAAAGTACACTGACTGCAATACAAACCTGGATAAATTAGTGAGGACAATAGATTTCTCTGATCTTGATAAGCTGATAACAGGAGACATCTGAGCTCTCACATTTCAGGGGATGCTCAGTCCCTAGTTGAATTACTGCTGTTTTTTCCAGAGCAGCCAGGGCCCTGCAAGCTTGACTTTACGTGATAGCTCGAGCACATGTTCTTAACAAAGGATAGGCAAGTGTTTCACATAGAAACACACACACAAAGACACACAGAGTCTTGAAAACATGGGAACAGAAGGGGGTTTTGAGAGACGGTAAACTAATTCCTGTGAAATTCCAAGTTTAAAAGCAGTTGCTTAATACAGTCCAGTAGATACAAATCATGGCACAGCCCTAGAGGCTAAACCATGCATGTGTGACCATACAGTAATTTCAGCTGCGAATAACAGCCAAAATGTTCAGGTTCAGAACATTTAGAGGTTTTGAAAAGTAAATAAAGTAGCTCAGATTCTCACTAAGAAGAATATGAAGCACAAATGTCCTTACTGGACAAAATTGTCACACTCAGGTATCCCAATATTGTCATCAAGCAAGGAAATCTTCATATGGAGAAAGGTAGAAAAGTAATAAACTTGGACAGACATAGCAACAAAGTGTTCAGAAATACTCAGAGCCAGGGAGTTGGACAAAAGCATTATTGATGCCATACCATCTATATGCATATAGGCAAATATTAGAGTTTAATTTAGCAGTACTTTTAGGTGATACTTTACAAATGCCGTTTTTCACTGCTGTGTTTTATATGTCACTGAAAACTGCTAATGCTTATGCATATTAAACTGTTATCTGTTGCAAAATGTTAAAATGTTAGGTTAAAAAATATGCTTGTTTCTCTATATGTGCCCTTCGAGCTAATTCCGTCTTCTAGCAAGAATATCTCAAAGCAGCAAGAATAAGCATTTGAGATAATAGTTCTCTTTATGGATCTTCTTCTCTTAGCAGTGCAGCAGATGAAGTAACAAGGAATCTGCCCAGCAGGTGAATTTCTATTAAAGGCTTTCTGTGTCTTGGCAGTGGCTCACAGCATTGACATTCTTTCACAAAACACTTTGTATCAAGGAATCAGCATTTTTCTAGTGACAAGTCATTTAATAAAATTCCTGACGTGGTCCAAGTACAATGCCTAAACAACAGTGATGCAGTTAGGATGGTTTAAAAGGCGTGCCAGAATGTAAGTTTATTGCCATCTGTAAAAAAATCTGCAGCACACACAAAGGACGGTGGCTCACTGGAGAAAACAAGAGGTTGTCTTTGCAGCCTCATGATTTTGTTCTCCGCCTCAACTTCTCATGAGGCGGAACATTTTCTGCACGTTCCAGAATCACTCTTCTGAAATGGGAGCCTCATGCTTTCTGAGCTAAACAGCTTCAGCCCTGGCTGACACCAGTGCCTGCTTTTAGCCTGTCATTAGTCAGCACACTATCAGACCTGCCCTGTAAAAGCACGATCACATCAAACCACGGTTTCACACCAGTGGACACATCCAATACACTCATGTGAAAAATGCATTTGTTTCACATCTGCCCCAACTTGCTCTTATATTCCTCACTGCTTAGCAAATAAAGCCTCCTGCAACACAAAGCACACTCCAGGCTGATGCTCAGCATATTACCTCTGTGGTGAAAAGACTTCACAGACTGTCAAATAAATTCCTCTTAGGACACCATCCTAAATTTCCATTCAGCTATAGGAAATAAAATATTTTATAATGTATTTCCAAACACATAGTCATTTGTCCTCTGAGTGCCCCAAGAATGTTTACAAACTGCTGTGCAGGCTGGATAGTAAAGCAGCTCTGGATAAAAGGTCAGTTTAAGGGTTTAGGGCAATAATGGCCCAGTTTATAGAAGTGAGGAAGCAGAGGCCATAGAAAGGTACGGGCTGAAAATGAAGCATAATAAAAACTACAATTTTACTCAGTTGTTCTACAGGAATGAACAATATCATCCACTCCTACTTTCCGCTGCTGTCTAGAAGGCTCTTGTCACAGCTGCAGTTTATAAGGTCGATTGCTTGAAGGTAGAAAATTTTCCTTTCTATGGGCAAGTATGCAAACTACTCAGGTAAGTTTAGACAATAAGTAAACTGTCCTGAATACTTCAGGAAAATTTAAAACAAAAAAAGTGTTGGAAAGAGAGGATCTTCAATTCATAAAGCCAAGATGGATTTTTTTTATTAAGAGAATAACAGAAATCTGAGACTTTCTGTTCCAGCTCTGTCACAGGCCCTTTTGTGACCCTGACCTCTGGTCTGAATGCATTTCTCTTGAAGTCAACACGGGTTTTATAACTGTCTTTACAAGAATCAGCATGATTTAAGAAATTTCAGCAGTGCTTGTTGACCTCATATCCATCATGGAACAGCACGATGCAGACACACAGCACTGAGGCCGTGCTCATGGCATTCAGCTGGTGCAGCCTGGCCCCTTCCCATGCAGAGATCCCAGCTGGGGATGAAAATAGCGTTACCCCGTGCCATGCTGTGCCCGTGCTAGTAATCTCTCCCTCTCAGCCTATCTACACAAGAGACATCTTGACATTATAACAAAGAGACTAAATGAAAGACAGACACTTGACAACTGGACCTGGCAGCTAGACATTCCACAGGAGTCAGTGCAATAAACAACCATGCAAACTCATGCATAATCTAAACCATCATTGCAGAAGTTTATCTTGTTTTTCTTTCCTTCTGTAAGAATTGCCAACTTTTTGTTACTGTGAGTGTGGGAACACCAAAATCACCAGTATTTTACCTAACTGGCTAAATTTATATTACTACACACTTGACCCGATTGATGTTAGGGCTGAACAGCTTTCTGACCTCACCGCTGCCTGATTTAGCTTTATTTTAGAAGGGATACTTTCCAAACAAAAAAAAAAAATAGTCTAAGCTGAAGGAAAACATTTTTAATTTAGGTCTAACACAGCCTAGAACACAGGTTTGAGCCCTGTCTCCATCATTTTCACCGCTGTCCAAGCTGCTGACCTGCAACATCCTCCTGCTGGGGCCCCAGCACCGGACACTGTCCAGCTTTCCTCCACCTCCATCCTGCCCCACACCAGCTTCATCTACCACAGCGACACCGTCCAGTCCCTGCTGCCGGATTTGAGAAGAAAAGCGGCGCAGCTCGCGGTGGCCAGGTGCGCACTGGCGGCCAGGGTGGACAGCTTCCATGACAGCCAGGACGGGAAGCTGGAGTACGAGCTGGAGGAGGAGATTGAGCGCAAGTTCAATAAGTGCCAGGAGCCTCACCCCGGTCAAGCAGGTGAAGCTGCTGCCAGCGCCGCTGGATGAGCAGAGGAAGAAGAGGGGGGGTGCTGGCAGCTGCCAGGGGATGAAGGAATGCTTGGGGCTGATGAAGATCCACAAACAGGCCAACAGGATGAGCTTCGGGGAGATTGAGAAGGACACCTACCAGGACAACCTCAGGTTCAGCCTGGGCCACCTGGGAAAGGCAGGCAGTGGCCACGTGTGCCAGACCGAGGTCAACGAGGCCACCAAGGCCCAGGCCAGCAAAACCCTGTAGAGGACCCTGCAGAAGCAGAGTGTTGTCTACAGGGGCAAATCCATGATCTGGGACTGCAGCTTGGGCACAGCCTCAAGCGTGGCCTTCACCCCCTGCAGGGGTTGGAGATCATGAAACCGCAGGTGGCCGAGAAGAAATTGGCTGAGGCCAACTAGAAATATTTCTCCAGCATGGCCGAGTTCCTCAAGGTCAAGGGGGACAAAAATAGGGTCCCCACACCCCCGACCCCACGAGGACCCGCAAATCCCATCGTGCAACCCCCAAATTCCTGGAGATTCCCCCTCCAGTGTCACTTACTAGAACTTTTTCTAAATGTTGGAATTTGTGTTTGGAGCATCTTGGGGGAGTTTTGGGGAGATTGAGGGAGGATTGGGGGGTCCTAGAGGGATTTTGGATGGTCCTGGATGGATTTTGGGGGGTCCTGAATAGAGTTGGGGAGTCCTGGGGGAAAAAAAAGGGCAAAAATCAATAGGTATCAAAATTACCCTGGAATTTGCAGAAAATTTGTGCCAGAAGACATACGATGCAGCACAGAGACCTCTGGCTTCAAGTAAGATGTGCAGCAAATCTGAAAAATATATTGCACAATGCATCAAATGTAGCTGAATATTCATTAGACAATATCAGTGGGTATTTATCTACCTAATTTATTCTGCTTAAATGACACTCCTGGCTTTAATAGCATTTACACAATTGTATGATAATAAAGACCTGGGTCATGGAAGCTTTACTGGAAACTAAAACACTGAATAAAAATATATCATGTTTATGAACATTTTCCAGGATTTCATACATGCTGCTGCTCCAGCAATAATGCAGGAGCTGTTCTAACTCTGTTTTGCAGGCTAAATGCTAGGAAGCCTTTTCCCCAGCTTGTTTTTAATAATACTTTTTGTATGAGAGTTGAGTTCATGACCCTCTTGGCTAGTAGGAAGGGACTGTCCTGTCATCAGTCCTTCACTTCCCGCTCTGCCAGGGTGATGTGTGTGAGAGCGTGCTCCACTCTCCTCCTGCCTGGGAGCCAGAGCAGGGACAAGAACGGGGACCCAGACATCTCTCTGTGTTCCTCCTGTCCCTTTCCTTCCCTCTCAAGAGGGCCTGAGACACTGTCTTCTCACACTTCAGCTGCGAGGGAGGAAAGGGTAGACCTTCAGCAGCAGATAAAGACACAGGGGACTTAAAACATGGGAAGTGCTGGTTCCAAGGTCTCTCAGACTGATGGGGCTGCCTGGCCCTTTCTTGGGAAGGCAAAATGTCCCATTAGACCAAGGCTGTGACATTGACGTGATAGAAGGCAGGGCCTTCTTCTTGCCTACGTCCTCATGTTGAAAACCCTCCCCTTTATCCTCTCTGGAGCTCTGCTCATGGCAACCACAGGCACAGTGGCACTTGAATCCTGTGAATTACTCAGCTGCTCTCCATGAAAGACATGGCCTTGATGACTGACAGAAAATACGACAAGAAATGGCTTTTTGAGTAAGGAATTCTTCCCGACCTCCCCCGTACAGCAGCAAGCGCCACAGACAGGGAGCCATTTGTAGCTGTCACACTGTGTCCTGCCATTATTGCAACATTAAGCTTGAATTATGGAGCTGCAAAAAGGTGGTGGGTTTTTGAAAGCATGAAGATAATCTTACAGTGCCATACATTTACATGCTTGCTGAGACTCCAGGTAAACACTGAAATGTAACCTGTTTTTTTGTTTCACAACTACAGTCCTGAAATGCTCTGTGCCAAATAGCAAGGCTACTAGGAAATCTTTCTGAGAAATTTTCAAAAGCTTTCTAAAAAAATCACAACAGTTTCCAATTGTAGAGGGTATATCTAAAAAAGCAGCAGGAGTGTCTGCCAAATGAGGACTTGAAATAAATCTATACTCCTTCAAGAAGCTTAATAAAAAAAAATTCTTTTTCTGTACCAGGAAAAACAGCTTTTAAAGAGGGCTTTGTTGGTTTGGTTTCATTGGGCTGAGTTGGGGTGGGTTTTTTTCCTAGTTTTTGCGCTATTTTGTTAAGGACTCTGGAAATAACATTTTCAAAAAAAAAAAAAATTTAAGTTATGGATTTGATACTGTGATTTGGGACATCTTGTATTTCATGAACATATTTTGCTTTCATCAGATACAGACACTTGTCATTATAGAAAACTTACCATTTAATTAAAAAATAATTTCAAGGCAAAATTTAGTTCTCACTGTTTCTAAGCTTAAATTCCCCTCTGGAATTTTGACTGCCATTTTAAAAGAGTTACCATACTTCTACTTATGTACAGCCACAAGAATTTCTAATAAGAAATACTTTCTAAGAATTCTCAAAAAAAGGCATTCCCCAGATAGAAAATCTATCACAACTTACATTAAAGTATTATAGCCTGACTTTACAATTTATCTATCAGATTTTTTCAAGAGAAATTCACAGCTAAATAATCTATGGTTCAGAGAATGGAAGTCATCTGTCTAGGCAATGTATTAGTGATAGCAGACAATTGATCTGGCTAAGCAATGGATTATAGATAATGTTATTCACAATATTCAAAAATAATCCACAACAAAGTAAAACACCGATGTTTTAATGATAGGTAGTTAGCACACAGATCAAAGCTAATTAAATTTATTTTTTACAAATTAATTATCAGAAAACTTTAGCAGTAAATTATCTATAGATATGCTGTGATATTTCTGTAATGTTTAATGACTACATTTTAGCCAGGAGTTTATTCACAAACTGGTGAACAAGCACCCATCATTTATGACTGCCCCCATGAATCACACAGGACAATTCCTGCTCCAGAACTGGGTGAGTGGCACTCGGTAAAAAAAAGAAGAATCCCATTTTCTTACTGTGATATGATTTGTAAAATCTCAGACTATGTTCAGTGAACATTACGGCACCAAAATAGAAAAGGCTTTTAAAATATTATCCTGAGAGGACATTTTTGTACAAATATTTCTGTAACAAGTTACTTCGTTTTCCTGATACTCCTGCTTTCATATATACTCATGAATAAAATCTCACACCTCAAAGTTGTGCAGGCACACAAGTAAGATGCCGAAGGGCAGTAAGCTTTATTGACAAGAATATTTACAAACATTATTTCACTACAGTTATCCCCAGATAAGCCTTACACACCTCCTTAGCTGCCACACACACACCAAGGAAGTGCATCAAAACCATTTTAGAGGCAATTACAGCAGGAAAGAGGAGTGAGGAAAAAAAAAAACCAACACTGCAAAACCACTTCAAGATGACTTTCATACTCTCTGGAAAGAAAATTCTCTCTCTGGACTGTGAGTTCAACATTTTGATGTTCCAAGGCGGTAGAAACTTAGGCCTGCAGGGAAATTCCTGGCACAAGCTTCCTGTGGCAGGGAATTGTTTTTCTGACAAGAAGCAAGAAGTGATGAAGGATGTTCTTAGGCCATGAATTAGTTTTGGTTTCCTCACTACTATTAGATACTGAAAATAAAATGCTCCCAAGGTCTAAGAAAAATGAAGAGGCAAAGATTTCCCATAATAAAACTAGATATAGGAATTACATATGTGCTTAACTCTTGTTTATCATATGATTTCATATGCCTAAACTAGCATTCACTTGTGCAAACCCATGGAATCATAGAATCATTAAGACTAGAAAAGATCTTTAAGGCCATTAACCATTAACCTGGCTCTGTCAAGTCCACCTCTAAGCAATGTGTCTATGCACCACCATAGTATTAACATGTAAAAAATTCAGTCTCTCTGCACAGCTGAAGAAAACCGCTATTCTAAGTCTCAAGATCTTTGCAGAGGTTGCAGGTCCATTTCAAAAATCCTTGTCTCCAAACCCTTTTCTCCAAACTATTCAAAACTTTATCTGAACCTGTGTGAAAAGATGGCAAGAGATTAACTAGGATTTCAGCGATACATGGATGGCTTCATATGGATCTCCTTTAAATCAGTAACTAACATGATATCCCAGCACTCATGACTGCACAAAGCCAGCAGCTGTTTGGGCCACGGAGAAGATAGGAGACAATGGAAGTCCTCAAGGAATTTCCTTCCTTCATGACTCTAGGGTCACTGGATAATTACTGGGTAATGGAAAAAATCAGGTTGGAAGGGACTGCCGGGGGTTTTAGCCCAGGTCAAAGCTGTATCACTGATCTCCACAGACCATAAACCAGCCCATAGCTGGGACCATTTTGAGACACTTATGTACTACTGTCCCTAAGAAATTTCCTGGTAGATTGTACCCCATCCTATCAGACTCTGACCCTTTCAGTCTGACCATAGTGACCTATGACTTTGTGGACACCTGAACAGGTCAGATCCATCTGAGGATTTCGGTGAGTGCCGAAGGCAACACTCCCTTCAAAACTCCGCACAGGTCTATCGCCCTGCATTCTCTTTGTTTAATGCAGGAGACAGACACTAGCTACCCCAGAGCCTTCCTTCTTTTCCATGCCTGGGGTTTTGTATAAAGGCAATTTTATACCGCAGTGCTGAGACTATTTATAAATGAATGGAGGTAGCACAGTTAGGTACCAGTAGTTCTGCACCTAGATTAGAAGAATTGTCTTCTGAGACAAAACCAAGACACTACTCCTCACAGAATTCTTTGTGCAAGTAATCATATCCAGTTATGTATACTCAAGCGAAAAACAGGACAGAGAAAGTGAAAGCAAAATGAAACCACAAAACTGTACACTGATCATCCTGTGTCACTTGCTGACAGAAGAATAAACAAGAAACTGGAAAATGTCATTAATTCAGCTTGCAATGTTGAAGAGGAGTTCATATAAACAAAGAACATGGGAACATGCACAACACCCAACCATCATTTTTACATTTTATTTGAAGAACAAAATCGTACCTGACAATTCACACTTGGCCTGTTGTCACTCTTTTCCTGCATCTTCAATGTCTTCTGAATTACAGACTGTATTTCTCAACAGAAAATTGTATTTATCTTTCTCCCTTTGAAATCCTGTCACTGCTTTAAAACTGAGAACTAGTGGAAAATATCAGCACGCTCACTTAGAAAAGGCTGATGCTCTTCCATCTCAGGTGAGGGCACCAAATTAGGCATTCATGGATTTCAAACAACATAAGCAATTATGCTTTTGTTTTCTAGTTAATTATGGTTTCTGCTGCTTCCTCTACTCTCTGTAAGAAACTGATATTTTTCTCTAGTGAACCAAATATTGTCCAGCTGTCTCTGACATTTTTATCCCTTTTGAAGAGAAATTATCACCTGATGAAAACTTCACATAAAATTGAAGGGGGAGTTTATAGATAGTATCTGCAGTATATAAGTCCCAAAAATACAGCATGGAAATAGAGAGCAGGAAGACAGAAATACAAGGATAAAAGGGGTGGGGTTTTTTTCTGTTTTCTGTAAATATATAACAACTCTTTCAGGGCACCCCAACAACTGACAGAGGACCCCATAGACCTCATCTACAGAGGATCTCTGTCTTATGTATCTTATGTAGGGGGTAAATGATCTGTCGGGTTATGCATACTCTAAAATTCTAGACAGAGTTGATCAGGGTCATGTAAGAGAAAAATAACACTAACTTGCAGCGCTAGCTTATGATTTAGGGCAAGGGGAATGATTTTTTTTCTCCATTGCAAACTTGACTGTACGATCTTCAGTAAGTTGCCTCACCTTCCTGTGCTTCCATTTCTCATCTGTAAAGTCGGGACAATAGCATTTTCCAGGTATACTGTGAGGAAAAAATACATTAAAGACTGGGAGATTGCCCCGGTAGTACAGTGGTAGGAACATAAAGGAGCCAAAATAGAGTTTTGCTATTGAAGGTTGTCATTAAAATACTGAGTAGTGCTCCTTATTAGAGCTGGCGGGAACACTTCCCATCAAATACATACCGATTTCATCATTCAGCTTTCATCAGAGCCAAAAGCTTTTTAAAATATCTCAGTTTTGACAATGTTTTTGAAGGAAAGGTTTCTTTGATGCAGACTGGACACCTCAGTTATTTCCAGAGACAGGGTCATGTTTTTCAAAGCATCTAAGAGGTTTATCTTTGACCCTACGAAGAAGAAAAGGTTGAAACCTAAAAGGCTACTATGCTACACAATCACCATTGTCCAGCCAGTCCTGCCACTCCTGACTCAGAACACACTGGGGAGAAGAACTCCTGTGCTAAGCAAAGAAAGTGCCTCTTCCAAAAAGGCCATGGAAATGAAACTGTTGGGCAGGGTTTTCAGCAACTGCCAGCTAACCCATTCAGAGTCAGCCAAAGTGCTTGGTCTGACCTACCAACTTTGGCATAAGTATGAGCTGCAGCCTGATTATTCAAACCTTAACTATTTAAACCTGCATTAGCAGGCCCGCGCAGTTGCCTTCCACCTACATTTTTCTATTTTTTCCTCCAATCCCACATCAAGGATATACAATTCCACTTACACAACGTTGGGACAGTTTGACCCAGGGGAAGTTCTGCAACGTTTTTTTTATTTGGTTCCTGTATGCACACTTTGAAGAAGCATCCCTCATGCCCAGCGGTTCAATGGTTCAAGCAATGCCATTGCCTCTACATATTTTTTCTTTTTTTTTAGGAACTAGCAGTAATTTCAGTGTAACCTGATTTAAAGCATACATATACTGGTACCAGCTGCATTAGGGAGCATATGGGTGGATGTGATGGTTTCATTGTCCAGCTTAATGTATAACAGGCATTACTGTAGAATTTAAAAAAAAAATAAAAAAGAAATTGAAAAAAAATCCCCAGAAAAGCATCTCATGACCTTCCTACCCCCGACAAATGCCTTCAGGTTTCTATCTAGCTGCCTTCTGCTTGGACTGAGACAGGAGAAAACCCCTCCGTGCAGGAGCGGGGGAGGGAGCGCGAGTGCGGGACCGAAGGGTTCAGGCTCCACCTAGTGGGAACAGCCTCCCTTCCCTGGCAAGAACCGCTCCCGGGTGGGCAGACTGCTCCCGCACACGGCTGAGGGCTGGCAATCAGCCCCAGAAAGGACAGCTGGAAGGACAGACCCCTGTTTAGAAGCCCTGTTCCTCCCGGGCAGACCCGATGGCACAGCCCCTGCACTCAGCATCCCGGTGATGCTCAGCATCCTGTGCTTCTCCCGCATCCCACTTGATGAGCCGCTCCCTCACAATATTGGGCCCGTGGGCTGGAGGGGCACAATTTGATCCGAACTGTTTACTGGGATCTGCACATCCCCCTGAGGACTAAAAATGACTCTCTACTTCCAAAGCATTTTAGGGCAGAGTGATGCTTCATAAGCAAACACGGACTTTCCCTCCAATGTTTAATCTCTGTCTCCCTTCTCCCTGAGGCAGCAGCTCAAAGAAAATGACCCTCAAAGGGTATGATTTTCTGCTTCACACAAAGCTTGTTATCCTGGGGCTGCTTTTTCTGTATCCTCTCTTCTATTCTCTTTCTCCCCTCCCCTCTCCAGAACAAAAAAGATCATACATCTCATCAGGATCTGTCTTCACGGGAGATTCTTTTTTTTCCTTCTTTTGACAACTTTCTTTTCATAAGGAGAAATAGTATATTTCTTTTTTTTCAATATAATTGTATTCTGCTTTGAGTACTTTGATATAGTAACGACTGTCATGAAGTAGATATGCTGCTTGCTGTTTTATGAAAAAGACATTTAATCTGAAGAACTAATCATTTAGTCTCATGACTTTTCCCATCTGTTACAAGCTTCCTATTTTTGGTGGGAGGGGGTTAATTCTGGACATTTATTTTGTGAGCAAAGTTACAGATTAATTATCTCTAGTGGAAAAAATCTGTGCCTAGCATGTTAAAAATAGCCCTTCCTGAATTCATTACTCTTTTTAAGGAATTTTAAAGTCCTTCATTTTTGCCTCTGTAGAAAGTAAGTTTTTGTAATTACGATCTAAGGATAGAAGAGAGTCAAAGATTCAGGGAGATCTAACATTTTTTATTAGACTGAAATACATAGAAAGAAGAGCCAAGGCTTCACACACATGCATCTAACACCTGAAGGATGCCTCTGCAGACCCCAGAACAAGTCTTTTTCTGCAGTGAAAATAATATGGATATTCTTTAACTCCCATTGTATCTCTTCAAACAACTGACAGCATTGCAAGGAGTGCCATCACAATTTTGTGTCTTTCCAGCTAACAGTAAACAGGAATAAGAAATCAAAATCTGAACACTGCAGATCTGTTTTCCGTAGACCATTAAGTTAGACTCCATTTTTAAAATTTAAGTTATTCAGTGAAATTTAAATAAAGCAGGTTTCATACCCACATCCCGACAAAATTAAAGATCATGTCTGATATTGCAGAGGTCTAACAGCTCAGACGAGTATGTCAATAGCTTCTCTGCCATCTCCCTGCACTGGTTGTGTCACTTATCTTTGCAAGTGCTTTTGGGCCCCACCCCAGCTCTCTTGCAACAAGAAATAAATTCCTTCAGCTGAATAAAGGTTTATGCACAAATCCAGCAGAAGGGATCTAAAAAGGCAAGCAGCTCTAGGAGATATTTGGGCTTGGATACAAGGCTGTGCTATAGATGCTTGGACACAAACAGCTTTTTGCCTGCATGGACCCAGCATAGGAGAGATGCTCTGATTCTCTGCAGAAGAGGGGCATAGAACCAGGCAACCCAATTGCTGGCATGCAGGCATGTATGAACTATCAGCAATGACACTGTGTGCTGCTAACAGTCTCACAAAGCACTCCAAGAGGTTTGCTATTTTCTCTCCTTGTCTGTGCAAAATTTGAGTTATGCTTTCTGTGTTGTTTTGTTAGTGGCATTCGGTTATGTTCATATAACTTACTGTGTTTGCTGCTGCTTGACTCTTTGCATGCTGTGCCTGCTTTTGCTGAATAACGGGGAGCTTCTTGCTTCTGTGAAACCTGCTGCCTTAAGTACCGTCTTTCATCCCTTCCACGCTTAAACAAAAAAAGTTTGAGGTGCTAGTCTGAGGATTTTGAGATCTTTAAGGCTTCATTTTCTCTCTACTTTGCTATTGTATCTCATCACATCTATCTCCTGCCAAAGAGGAGCAGGATCATGGCCTATTGTAAGCCAGGAGAAAATAAAATTTCCAGTGTTGTATCTCTGCAGGGTAAAGGGGACTAGGAAGATGAATTTTGCATGGGAGAGAAAGCCAGCAGTATAAGGTAGAATTGTACCCATCAAATGAAAGCTTTGCTCAGAGAGTTAGTAGGTCTTGTGAGGGACAGCTTGCCCAGGAATTGGAAAACCAAACTTTCTTCCTATGCTAGCTCACAGAACTTGAAGAAAGCAGTGAGAAAGAGAAGCCGCCCACAAGAGATGGGATTGCTCTATCCTGAAGGGAGATAATGAGTTTGTTTCATGGATTCATCACAAGTTGTCTCTGTCACTCCTTCCTCCTCAGGGCAAGGACTCCTCTAATTCTTCTGCTTCTCCAAGGTGGGGACCCTCCCACAGGAGACAGTCCTCCATAAACTTCTCCAATATGAGTCTTTCCCAGGGGCTGCAGTTCTTCATTAACTGCTCCAGTGCGGGTCCCTCCCATGGGGTGCAGTCCTTCAGGAACAGGCTGCTGCAGTATGGGTCCCCTGTGGGGTCACAAGTCCTGCCAGCAAACCTGCTCCAACATGGACTTCTCTTTCCACAGGGTCATAGATTCTGCCAGAAGACGGCTCCAGGACAGGCTTCCCACAGGGTCACGGCCACCTATTTCAGTGTGGAGTTCTCAGTCTGGTTGATATCTGCCCCACTGTGGATCTCCATGATCTTCATCAGGGGCTGCAGTGGAATCTGAGCTCTGGCACCTGGAGCACCTCCTCCTCCTCCTTCACCGGCCTTGGTGTCTGCAGAGCTGTTCCTCACACTGTTCTCACTTCTCTCTCCTGTTACAGGTTGTTGGGTGGGTTTTCTGCCCTCTCTTTCTTAACTCTGTTTTTCCAGAGGCACTACCACCATGGCTGATCAACTCGGCCTTGGCCAGCAGCGGGTTCATCTCGGAGCCAGCTGGCATTGGCTCTGCTGGACATAGACAAAGCTTCTGTCAGTTTGTCACAGAAGCTACCCCTGTAGCCCCCCCACTACCAAAACTTGGCCAAGCAAACACAAGACAAGTAAATATTATAATATTCTCCTTCAGATATTGTATTTATTCATGTTTTGAAAATATTTCAGACTTTCTGTGCTAATTTTATTTCTTTTTTTAAAGGCCATTTCTCATTAAAAGAATAGGTGGAAAAAATGTCATCAGCTATTTCAAATACATAAAGTTCCACACCTGCAAAAATGTCTGGAAGACCTAAGGAACAGCCCGTGGGTGGTTTTGTTCTGTGTGTTCGTTTGAATCTCCTAATAAAATAAATTTTCAACAAATATAAAGGTAGATGCAGAACGTTATTACTGAACCTGTGCATACAGATGTTACAGCTGAGGTATATTAAATAGGCTACACCACCTGATGAATGGCTTGTGCATGTACAGGCAGGAACCAGGTGAGTTAATGAAAAACTGCTATAATTAGGTGACCTTTTTCATGGTGCATGACATATTGAAATTTTGTTTGAATAGGCGAAGCTAAAAAAAGGTATTTCTGTCAATTCCTAAAATATACATTCTCTTAATATATGACACTCCATATTAAAAGAAACAAAGCTATTTTACAAAGACATAGTTCATCAAATGTTGTCAGTGGGTACTTCTAATTTTTAAGGCCATCGCCACCTACATAAATAATTCTGAATTTTTTTGAACTATTTGTTTATAAATCAGTGAAAACCTTAAAATATTAGGGGTTTTTCCCTTCTTTTTATCCAATTACCAGTGGTCTTCATACGGATAAAAACCAAGTCAGCAGCATGTGAGAAGTGCAAGAGGACTGAACTCACCCAGGCTCCCTGCCTCCAGTCCCCTAAGCCTTCTTTCCTCCTTCTCCTCACACTGAGCCTGCTTCTGGTTGTCTGGTGTCCCACACAAATTATCTGAAGATTTATTCCCAAAGCACCAATTTTTTTAAATGGTATGGGCTCATGAACTGTCCATGTGAAAATATAGGAAGTTCTCCCCAGGTTTCCAGTATCACAGGCTGCAGGCTCTTCTATGAAACATTCTGCGGCAGAATAGAAGTTTCCATTACATCATGCGTGGAACGACTTTAATATTGATCTAACGTTTTATACAAGGAAATAGTGTAATACTGCCTTATAAAAATAACTTTCAAATGCTAAATGTCAGCATTTTTAAGGAACGTGAGAACAGCTGTACCTGGTCAGAGACAAGGTCAGACTAATTTAGCATTCTGTCTCCAAGAGTACCCAATTCCCTAAGTGCTCCGTAAAAAGTGTAAGAGGAGGGCAAGCATAGCGAGATGCTCACCTAGGTTACTCTCCCAGCCTCCAGTAATCTGCAACTCAGGAGCTTTTGGCATCAGGCTTAATGAAAAATACCAGGAAAGCAATAACATGTCAAAGTAAAGCATGCACAAGCCTATTGCTTTATATATTCACATATATAAATTGAAAACACATATAAGTCTCTCAGTCTGACCCTCAGACCCTTCAAGCAGAAATTTCTTTCAAATTTTTCTGTTAGTCTTACTAACAGATAAGCCTCTCACTAGCCAGCCCAAATAAGATACCCCTCTTCATCTTCCTCATCAGTCCTCATCACCAATAAAATTAAACATTGAGTGGCCCAGGATAAGTGGTTAAACAGCAAGCAGAAACAACATAAAATAAAGCTTTGCTGGTAATATTCTGGGAATTTAGACTCACAGCACCTGTGTGTCAGAAGGGGCCAGTGTATCTGTCAGATCTTGTGCCAAAATTGTTAAAAATTACTGCTCAAGGTTAGGCATCTAGAGCTAGGTGCATAAAAGAATTGGTGCACTATAACAGCCATTGGTACTTTGCCATCAGGAGCCTCAGTCATAAGGCTGGGCAATTCTATACAATGCACGGCAGGAGAGACAACCAGTCAGGAATCAGATTTATAGGAAAAAGAAGAAATTTAAACTTTTATGCTCCAAATTGTCATCCTTAAAACCCTTACCCAGCTGCAACCTAAATCTGAATAAACCTAGAATCTATTCCTAACTTTATTTTTTACCTTAATGTAGTTCAAGTCCCTGGAGTAGTTCTGTATTTGTGTGTTGTGTATTGCCAAGTGTGCCTGTTTTTGATACTCGTGGTTGTCTAGGGACTTCTGACTAAGCATCTATAAAATGAAGAAAAAAGGCACCTTCCTGTGAAAGCTCTTATAAACAGTGAGTTTGGAGGTGGTCTCACAGCACCTCTGGAAAGTGTAGCTTCTTATAGATCAGGCTCCAAAAGGAAAATACTCATCTGGACAGGACCTCTGATCCAGCCACTGCCCTGAACTTGTTTCTCAGGGGATTGTATCTGCAGGCAAGAACCTTTTTCTAAAAATATTGGAAATGCCTCTGTCAGAATGCAGCTGTGCCTCTTTCCTTGGGTCTGTTACCCCATGGACCCTCTCTCAGAAACGAGATGGTCATTTAATTTCACCCAAAGCCTGGCAGGATGCTCTTGAGGAGAGGTGGCAGATTTCAGTTCTTTGTCTCTTCTCACACTGAAAGGATTTGAATTTACATATAACATTCCCACTGCAGTGACCCAGGTACCAGGCAAAAAGATATTTTGGAAAAAAAATTCCCTCCTTTGAGGTGTTCAACTTTGTATAAAGCACTTCAATGGCTATTGAAGCCCAGTTTGCTACCACCTCTGGCATTAGTTATTTCATGATTTCAAAGATGTCCTTTGGTAGCAGTGGCAGCCTGTGTAGGCTAAAGTCTGTTTACAACCATTTACAGGCAAAGAAGTTGGTCCTCCCTGTGTGTGTCTTTTACATTCATTTCATATACTTTTGTTCCTTTGCCTAGCTCTGAAATAGAAAAAACACACTGGGAAAAGTGTGATTGAGGTTTTCCTAAGTATTTGGATTGTTTCTTCCATTCTCTAAGCATGGCTTCAAACGAGAAAATGTTTCCACTACAAGATTTGCGTGGAACAATATCAACAGCAGCAAGGAAAGATAACTCTTGAGTACAAGCCTAGCTTATTCTTTTACTAATCTGTTTCTTGATTCAAGTAAATCCCTGAAAGGGATCTTCTTTTTTCTGTTCCATGGCTTATGATTTATAAGAGATTGAGAAATGCATCTTTTAGTGTTGCAAGGTCTTTTGAAATCCATAGATAGGTATTGCTATAGTAGCATGACACATTATTAATCTGCCATAGTTCAGGGTGAAGTGTATGAACATATTTTCGATGTAAAATGTGTAACTGGGGGAAAATTAGACAGTAAGCCTGAACTGAGATGGCAATCTTAGTATTAAGTACTATTATAAAATAAAGACTATTTGCATATAAATATAAACAAAAATACTAACTGTAATGTCATGAAGTGAAAGTATTTATTGCCAGCAGCAAAAATATAAATAGTTCTTGAGGTTGTAAAATAATTATCTGTTACATTTGAAAACACACTTTCCCCAAAGAGGGAATTTTACAAATGTCAACCCCAAAGCAAAACTATGTTTGTATTATTATTCTAATATGCCTTTCTGTTCCATTTTGTTTTGTTTCTTTCTTTTTCTTTTCCTTTTTTTTTTTTATAATTCCTTACCTGATCACTCTTCTTCCCATTTGTGCTTTGTCATCACAGCATTTTGTTATCACTCCATTACTCCTTGTAATAGTGCCTTGTCTCCTTGCATTTTCTTCAGTTTTGCTTTTTGTTCTTCCATGATGTCACTGTTAGACATGAAAGATTCGGCTCTTCAGTTTCTCCTCAAACACTGGAGGAAACTTAAAAACACTGTCTCTAAGCTACCACCAATATCACACTGCCACATCATAGAAAGCAGGGATGGTTTGGAGGTGAAGACACTTTAGAGATATCCTTTTGATCTACTGATTCAGGCATGACCCAAGGAGTGGGACAGCTTCTGTCCTTCTGCCCCTCACCTCCCCTACTCCCCACTGGTGATGATTTCTCTCTCATTTCTTTTATGGACTGTTCAGACAGTCCAGAACAGATTTTCAATGCCTAATTTTCAAGTTCCTTCTTCCTTGAATAGCAGGTAGGCTGTTCTTTAGGGAGTTCATTGGGCAAGTTGAGGGGCTGGACTGGATGACCTTTAAAGGCCTCCTTCTACCCAAATTATTTCATGATTCTGTGATTCTAAATGAGGCACTTTCAGCAAGAGTCACCTAGTCTATGTACTGGTTGAACTCCACGTGCTATAGTATTCATGGCCAGCAGAATGCCAAGATTTTAAATTAACGGTTAATATTTGCCGCCTTCATATATTTAGGTCCAGATTGCAGCAAGGAATCTTTTGCCCATCTAGCATTTAGCCCATAGTCAACAGTGGTATTTGATATGTATTTTGTCATGCTATTAGGTAACAGATACCTAAGGGTATACATTCTTGCTATATTTCTTTCAAGACATTAGTTTTTAAATACACCTCGAAGTGGTGATACCAATACCGGTACTGACTTCCCTAAAAGGTATCACAGACAGCCTGGCAATTTTCAGATCAACCATAGAGGCAGCACATGCCATTCAGCATCCTAGGTTTTCATGAAAGGATGCAGCAAAAAGCCACCTCTGACTTTCACGTGCACACACATGCACAGAGATACATAAACTCACAAGTTTTATCAGCGTTATCTGGATTCATTCCCTTAAGAGGCCTCATAACTTACACATATTGCAGTGCCACACACCACAATACATCATGGGTCTGTTTATGGATCCCCCCTTTTTGTTTAGAGCTCTTACATGGAAAACACGGACTCTAGATCAATTCTCTCTTTCACTTCAATTAATTTCTTCCTAATTTAAGAATCCTTAAATTGACATTGTTTTTCTCTGGTTAATAATTAAGGGGGAAATAGTGTAATTACGTGGTCATGAGACCTGGTATTAACTGGTCACATTTGTTATGAAAACACAGGGAACAGGTTTACCACATTAGACAAGAGCCTCACACAAATGTGGGGTTGATATTCATGTAGTAAATTGCAGATCCATGTGATAAATTACATTTATCGTGCACCTTTGACTGACTCACCTGTGTTCTGCCTACTAATCTATCTCCGTCAAGACTCATTCTAGCACTCTTAACCTCTGAGCAATTCTCAAGTCTCTGTTATTTTTTTAATGATCTGTTACCGAAAAAAAGTTTTTTTGTTCACCAAAAAATGCACAAATTCCTCTCCAAGTTACATTGCCTTAAGGAGGAAGACAGGCAACACTCAGTTCCAGAGCAAAGAGGTGTTTGAGGTTCTCCTTATTCTCAAGAATGCAGAAGAAGTATGCTCCATTCAAGGGAAAATAACTGGTAAGAAACTTTTTTCCATCTGAACTGGCAAATGTTTCTAGCTCAGATCTGCTGGCATATACTAGACCTCAAGAGTGGAGCACAGTGATTTATAGACAAGTTGCTTAAGATCATTTAGAGGTTCAGAACTGTATCAGTAATCGTTCTGAGGCCTATGTAGTTGCCTCATAATAGCAAGTTAATTTAGCTTTAATATAGAACGAAGTGCAGTAACAGTATCAATTAAAATAATCATAAAACCTCCTGAACCATTTCTGAAATAATTTCTATGTTAAATTTGTAACATAGCTTAACTGCATATGTGTTATAAAGTTTTTATTGGCACTCGTTAGGGATGATCTCTGTGATAAACTCTGAGATACACCACAACTCATAGATACTGTACCTGAGTCCAGACTCACACCATTAGGCTAAAAATACCTTGATTTTATTTAGACATTGGGGAACTGCAAATACTTTCACCAGGTAAGAATCTACCTCCAAAATATTTAAATATCCTCATTTTTTCACTTTGCTTTCTTTCTTTTACTTTATTTTCTAAAACTACTTTAATGTTTATATGGTTGAGAAAGAGATAAAAGGGACACTTATTAATGAAAGTATTCAGACTTTGTACTATGCATCTAAGTGCACACTTCCAAAAGGAACTTTGGTGAATGGACTGCTAACTGGTTTTATTCTTTTATGTTTTAGCAAAATCACAGTCTAGCAGAGTTTGCATTATTTATTAAATTAATTTGGTGACGAATCTCTAATTTCACAGTCATTTACAACTGTGCACATATTTGCTTAGTTATTCACAGACATGGACGGACACACACACTTCTTCACAGCACCCAAATACAAGCATCCAGTGTAGAAAATTTTAAACTTAGTGACTTAATTTTGGCACTGTTACAACCAGTTATACACAGAGTTTTCCAATTGGGAAAATTTCAATTATAAGTCACTGACACTTGAGCTGCCTGTATTATAGCACATATTTTTTGAGAGAAAAATTACCTAGTACTGTACATTAGGGTTAAAATTGCAATAAAAAATAATTAATCTTAAATTAATCAAAAATAAATTGAAATTATCCAATGGACAGTTTTAGCAAGAGTAATCATGTGAAAAAGCTATTTCCGAGAAATATTTTGCTTCACAGAATGCTCAGTTCACTAAGAGAGTTCAGATATTTGTGTTGGCTTGTTAAGTGTATCAAGTAATATTATGTTGCTTTTGGACTGCATGAATTTTTTTTTTTTTTTTCAGTTAATCAGCAGACTACATAAAGGAAGTCAGAAATGCAGAATCCAGAACAAAATCCAACACAAAATCCAGCTTCAAACAGATATTTGATTATTAGACAGTAAATTTGCTTCCCTGGAATTTTTCACACTAGCCCTTCTCATTTGATGAATATTTGCAGCAAGCAAACTCAAGCATTATATCAACATGCTTGAAGTAAATTTCTTTTAAAATCTGAATGAAGATATGTAATGTTTGCCTAGAGCTAAAAGAAATAGGGTTATGAACACATCATAAATACTATGCAAACCTTTGAATTCTGTTGCTGAGACATATTATTAAAGGTCATGCTATCAAGCAAGACATAAAACACAACTGTGGGATCATCTCTTATCTAAAAGTTCAGAACAGAGTTAGAAATTATAAATTTTGAAGTGATTCCTACACAAGCACAACCATGTTTTGGAGATTATTTGAGTGTCATCAAATACAACGCAGAAATTATTTTTCAGCATTTTTTTCTAGATTTATTAAGTTTTCCTTCTTCTAATAAAATTCCTGTTGCAAAACATGTCATATGATCTTCCCTGTATACTTCTAAAGATGGATATGCTATGTCTTTATACACATGCACAGGATGTTTTTCTTCAGAACATTCTTAGTTAACAAGGATTCTGTCCCATACGTGTACTACACACGGATAAACCAATTCACTTGTGCCCTCAGGAAAGAGGAAAACATTTATTTATTTTCTTTTTAAGGAGCATCCAATTTTGGATTTTTTTAATGGGCTATTCTAGAATTATCTTTTGAAATAAAGAAAAGAGGCAAATACTGTGGAAAACAATAACCATTATTTTCAGATTTTTTTTAAGGCTCAACCAGTGCATAACAATTAAGAGCAAAGGGAAAAACTACTAGTCTCTCTCAAATATTATCTGAATACGTGGTTATCATGTATTATCTGTTTAACTGCAGAACATCAACTTCTCCCACGTATGTTGGAGGCACAATCAAAATGCATCTTGGTTAAAATTCTCAAGATCAGAGTGGACAGAACCACATCCTTCGGGGTGTTTTTTGTCAGGAAAGACATAAAAAATGTTGGGATCTTTTTCTTAGGAAGGCACTTTTACCCTTTGTGAGTGGCAGACCCGCAAGAAGGGAAACTGCTAGATTGTTCTTTAACTGAAGCAAAGGTTCAATTTAGCTGTTTTCTTATTGCCAAGAGAGAAACCTAGGTATATCAGCTTTCATGTTTTGTAGGAAATGAAAAAGTATAGAACTGGATTACTTTCTCTTTTTTTTCAGGTCTGGGGTCAACCACGAACAGCTTTTGGGTCAATCTCCCTGCATTACACTCTCTGTGCATCCAGAGTTTTCCCTCCATCCATGTAAGGCTGGCTGCCGGATGTACTACTTTGCACTGCCTTCTTAAAGGTTGACAAGGGTGATGTATCAAACTGGCAGGCTTTTGTAGTGCTGGCAAACCACAGACATAAGATAGGCAAAAAAATCTCGGTCCCAACTGGCGTGTGCAGTGTTAACACCAGGAGTAATTTGTTTTCAGCATTTTTTGCATTGATAAGAGTCAAGAGAGAAAAAGAGGTATGTTTAGTTGAGTGGAAGATAACAAACATGCAGTGCCACATTCCCTCTGTGTGCTCTTTGTTATCAGCAGGACTAGCGGCATTATGTACTGTACAATGAAAGATAACCATAGAGTGAGAGATAGCTGGCTTTGTAGCTCTATTGATTAAACAGGACAGCAGGCTAATCAGAAAAAATGTTACAGGGATGGGAGTCGAGCCACTTGGAAAGTGTGAAAGATGATGGCTACACTTGAAATGTTAATTTTTTAATAAGATTGTACAGCAGAAAACTGTATCCTGCATTATTTGTTTTTATTAAAAAAACCCCAAATCTATCCACAGAGAGGTATCACTCCATTGCCAATTTGCAAAGATAATAGCAGTACATCTATCTGAGACAGCCACAAGACAATTTACAATACAGGTTTGAAGCCTTCCTAAATAAAATTCACCGGTCTAGAGTTTTGCTGCATACCAGTATTTACATGGGGATAACCTGTCAAATAAATGGCTATACCAACTACCTAAAGACTTTAGGGGAGGTTTTTTGTGTATAGGAAAACTTAAAGACTTCAGAAACCAGTCATGTCAAAAGAGAAACAAACAAAACCCCACAAATTACAACAACAAAAAAAGGAACCCCAAAACCTTAAAACCTCATTAAGGCCTTTGTGACTATTTTGTAACTTTTTATTGCTTTATTGCTTTGCTCAGCTCTAAGCATTTAGACTAATATTTTTCACAGCATATATCTGTGTCAAGATGAATTTGCTTGTAGGTAACACATTTGTATAATTTGTTTTCCAAGCTCTTGCTCAGTCTGGGGCTAGGAAGGGCCAGATCCAGACTGGAATACGATGGATGTGCTAGGTGTACGGCCACAGAAATTCAGGCCAGCTCTGCAGGAGCAGCCTGGAATTATGAGGATTCAGAGGTAATGTAAAGTCATTATTTTCCCTCTTGACTCTTGGCTTTGAGGTCTGTGCTGCATCTCCTAGAGGCACAATATAGAGTCTCACCTGACGTGCTCTGCATTGGAGTGCAGGATTTCACTGGAAAATCCTCTTTCCATGCTGTTAATATCTCTGTTCTAATTTTATCAGATTGTTCATTTTCCTTTGGGGCTTCATTCATAATCCCCTCTGGTGGGGTGTAATCTACTGTGTCTCTGATCCATCTCTCCTGCTAGGAGCTTCCTCTGCTACCTGCTGTCTTGCAACATAGCAATTTACTATTGACTGTGTTACTGCTGGAAGTTGGATATGATGACTCGGTATAGCAATTTCGGTTCTTTCTTGCCAATATGTGTTGCCAAAGATTCCTAGGCACCTCTTCCAGACTCCATATTTGCCCTAGAAACATGGGGAGGGGGAAGGTCACAGAAGGCACAGCATTTGCATTTCTGCGTTGGTGAATGTGTCAGTCCCAGCTCTCTGGGACAATATATTTCAGATGCATACTGGAAGTTAAATACATTGCTTTAACCTTTCTTTATCCTTTCCCATACAGAATGATGCCATTTAGAAGCAACTGATAGAGCAATTCATACTATACCTTTGACAAATTGAATTTAATAAACAGTAACAGCTTAGTACAGTTTTAACAAATCTGCTCATTCCTCCACAAGTTCACTCCTCCACTCCCGCCTTTACCAGGCTCCTGGAGCCTACAGCAGCCCCTTGGCAATATTCAGCATTTAGACTGCGAAGTGTCCTTTGTCTTCGAGGAACAAAAATACTCCCAGGCAGATTCTGGGTTTACCCTGAACTGGGAGGTGAGTCGTGATAAAGTAAAGGTCACGTAGATGATCTGCAGCTTGATCCTGCAGCCACTTCAGTCAGTGCCGAACCCTTATTCCTTTAAGAGGAGGAAGGATTGAGCCCAAAGCTTTATTATGCAGCTGAAGGTATACTGCTGTGTGCCTTTTCTGTTTCTTTACACAGAAGAAACTTCAAGACCTTTTTCCAAAATTCTTCTAATTTAGTAGAGCAAATAATACAAAGAAATTTTTAGCTGAGACTTGGATCTTTCAGTATTAGAGATCAGTTTGTTTTTAGAGATCAGTTTTATTGTCATGCATTTTAAAGTGAAAATATCAAAACCTTTTTCTCCAATTATCCCCTCCTGTCAATTCAATATTTAATTAATATGTTAGCCACTTCCTCTGCTTTTTCAGAACTCACTGATTCAAAAATATTTTTTAAGTTATTTATCAAAGAAGCCAATTTTACAGGCTGACTCATTACGATACTAGCAACACCTGTGCTTAAATTATGTGGTGTTCAAATAGATTTTCTTCCATGAGAAGCAACCCCGTGACATGATCACAGTGTGCCTTAGTCCCACTGACCAGTCAGTGCCCACTGAACCTGCTCCCTGTGAACATAGCGGGTGTGGTGAAAGAGACTTCATTTGCAATATGAGCTCAAAGCTGCTAATCATTCTAGTCTGAGTACACACAACGAGAAACATCTTTACTCAAGAGTCAGAGGTTTACTTGTTTACTTTACGATGTGCCTTCCTATGTATTGCTTCTCTCGTTATGCATAACACCAGAATATCTCTGAGATTTTACTTCATTATGCAGCGTTTTTACCACTTGACCAATACTACTACCCCATGTTTTGTTAGGTATATGTGTGCTCATAACTACTAAAAGCCCTTCCAGAGCACAAGATTAATAAAAATAACCTTACAAAAAAGTCTTCTGCACAGTTAATTTCAAATTACTCCCTTTTCACCCCTATTATAATATCCTGAAGATTTTGCTTCAGGCATGGGCATTTTCACTCATGGATTTACATGATTTTGCACCTATTGTTGAGCCCTAAGGTCCCACTGTCAGCCAGAAAGCAAGTGACCAACCTGAAATCAATTGGCCCATACCCAAATTTAATTAAACTTCTCTCCTCAACTCTAGAGGAAACTGATTTCCCTCATTATTGCTTATGTGGATAATATGTGAAATTAATTCTCTTTCACTAAGTTATCACTGCATTGAGCAGACAACACAGATATAATGTTATTAAAAGTAATGAAATAGGTTCATCAGCAGTTAACGTTAATGTTTTGTGTCATTGCAATCTCATGTGCAGTTTAGGACAGAATTATTCAGCTTTTCAGCTGCAAGATGCAGAAGGTCAGCTGCTCAAGGGTTTGCAAAGGTTTTGTCATAAGGCACTATTTACACAGAGTTTTCTGTAAATGGAAAAGGGAGGCAAAAAATGGATTCCTCTTCCTCTCTTTGGGAGGTGACAGGAAGACTCCTGCAGTAGCCCTGTAGGTCAGGAACACTGTCCCGGTGTTGCCTTTGCTAGTAACGAGCCACACGTTTTCACTGAGTTTTCAAGGTCTCAAGGTTGGTCAGGATCCATTTGTCCCAACCTTTCTTTAACTGCCATCAACTCTGTGTTTAACAAAGCACATGTTAGCCGTAAGAGTAGTGTGGCTAATGACCAGTGCTAACAAGTAGTATCAAGTAGTTATGATGTGGTGAATTAGGCATTTATTACTTTAATATAGCAACGTACTGTAGAGGAGAAGAAACCTGGTACAGCAGCAGGTGTCTTAAGACGTGGAGACAGGATGTGATGTAGAGGAGCAGGCAGGGGATGGTAAAGAGACGAGAAACTGGCCAACACTGGAGACCTTAAGAGAGTTAATAGCTCGCCATGACATTATTAAAGAAATGCAGATATGGAGTTGGACAAAATGAGGTTTAGGTGTCAAAGAATAAGAATTTAACGTCCATAGAATGCATCATAAATTCAGATGCAACGTCCAGCTGCACACCAAGAAAAAGCAAGATAAAACAGCATGTTGAAAACTTATAAAATGGCCTCTAGTTAATTCAAACAAACAAATAAATAAATACATACATACATACATTCACAGAGGAGACAGGAAGCAGAAGCCATTGATATCAGTACCATAGTCATCCCAGAACAGGATTCAAGATGCTAGTGGCTTGTACTCTGATAAACACACCCCAGCTGTTGTCACAGGACAAGGACTGCTTGAAAGCACCTGGCAAAATATCTGGACTGTATCTGAACAGATCTAACTCATAAGACGATTCTAGTAGGCAGTGTTAAAAAACAGGTGATAATCATAGCTGAACTGTTAATTCTACATCCTTAAAATATGTTTGGTGAGGCTAGAAAGCCATAACAACCAAGGTAAGGACAGCAAATTTAGTCTTAAACAGAGAGACAGTCAAAAGCGTTTGGCCTGTAGCTGCATGATCAACAAAGCTTTTCACAGCTTATGCTGACCATCTAGCCTAGAAAGCAATAAATATTTAAGACAGAAGTGCCATGGAGGGAACATATCCTCAAATGCCTAGTACTGTGCAGGAATCTGAGCCCAAGTTGGCACCATTATTTGTGGAAGACAAGTCACCTGTAAAGGCTTGGACACAGTCACCAGCTGTAGTGTGTCCGGCATCCTCAAGTCCATGTTGCAAGCTGAGACTGGACCAATGCAGCAGGGCTTTTGTTGGTGTGAATGTGACTGCAGAGTGTGTGTATGGTAAAATAGCAATCTTGGAATAGAAACCACTAGTTACCTGCTATGCCCACCCCACTCAGTAAATAAATTTTACATTTTATGTCAGTGAGTGGTGTGTTTCAAGCCTTGAGGCTGCTAAGGACACTTCCCATGACCATTCACAAAGCCCCTTCACAGCAGGTGGCTCCAGTGACCCAAGGGGTCCCTGCTTGGCTCCCCACACAGCCCACTCACACGCAGTCAGACCAGGTTTCCCTGCCAGTTCAACCCCAGGCTTCCCACAGCAGAGTTTCAGATGTCTTGTTCCATAAAGCAATTTAGTTATGGAGCAGTAACACAGAAACAGCTTGAGCTGGTGCCTCCAAGGAACCTCAAAACAAAGGAACTCCATGGCTTTTATCCCCTCACAGTCCAAGTGTGTGCAAGTCTCACTCTTCCTCCTGAGTCCTCTACTCCTTTCTACAATAATCAGATCTGAACTAACCATAATTCTTTGATTGCTAAGTTAAGATTTTGTTCTGCCTAACGATAAATTCAGAATTTACACATAAGATATTATTTCATTTTGACCATAATAAAATTTTGAGTACAAAACACTACTCCTATCTGCGCTAAGATTCTACACACTGACCCAACAGACATGGGAAAGGATACCACATTGATCTAAGGTAAAAAATTAAAGAACTTAGCAGCATATGATTGAATGGCAAAAAACTGGCTCAAAGATGTCATGTCGCTGCCTCTTTTTAATGTATTAGTTGATTTTTTCCTCTTAATAAGACCTCAGGTAAAGAAAGAAAAAGCCCCCCCAATTCCAATGCAGATTGTTTTTATGAGATAAATTTGAAGGACAGCATTTTAAAGAAAGTTACAATTCTGCTGGGATGTGAGCAAGATTTTGTAATCTCACAGAATGGGGTTTTTTCTGATGTTAGTAACGTGAGAGTCCTTTTTCCTGTTCACACAATGATGTGATCAGCTGGTTAACTGTGCTGATGCTCTTAGGCCTCTGTTGCATACAAATGACAGATAAATAAATTTATCAACAAAGATCCTTGTGAAGTAACAGCAAGAGAAGCCAACAATCAAACTTAAGGGCTGAGATCAGCATGTAAATTCATACTCAGTTTCTCAGACTTCTTACTTTGATATTTTAACCTGAAGAGTTAAAGGTGATTATAATAGTCTAGACAAGGCTAGGAGATGTGAATCCACTTTGATCACCTTGATAAGGAGGAAAAAAAAGGCTTAATCTGCTGATCAGCTGGAGACACAAGAAGTAATTTCTCATAGGTATGATCAGATGCCTTTTGGAAATCGGATTGAGAGCTGGAAGATACCCTTCCATTCCTTGGTCTGCAGGCCATCTTGGACAATTCAGTACAGATGTTACCAATCACAACAAAACCAATCCAAAACAGATTTCCTCCTACTGTGAAAGGGATATCTGCTGTTTTCCTTTCTATCTTGCCTTACTGGTGTTGTAAGCTGTTTATGGAAGTACTCCTACCATTTCTGCTTTAGGTGCCTAACTTAGGTTAATAGAAAAGGGTAAATGCTTCCAGAGTATAATCCATAGCATAAGTCATAGCATTTAAAATATCATGGTGTTTCCTGGTGATTTGCAAAGCTATATCCCAGTCCTGAGATGTAAAATTCTTCTCTATATATCAGAAGCAGGCTGCAAGTAAGGTTTTTAGCTCTGGAATGTGGGGCATGGCTGCTACCTACTACTTCTTAAATTACTGAACTGAGAAAATTAAGGTGAATGCTAAATTCATGTCAAGGTAGATATGTTCATAGCTGGACAGACAGAATGAGTTGAACAATTACTTGTGGAAGCTAATCATGGCCAAACTCCAGCAGGTATTTATGTACTACCTGTCTGAATTTCCCCTGTACTTCCAATTAAATTTTATCTTCACCTCCTCCTGTTAAAACACTACTGTGTAATATTGCTGTCCCAGAAGGAATTCCTATACTTTCAAGGGAAACTGTATTTCAGCAGCAAGCCCAGCAATCTTTGTAGAGTCTCTGAGAAGTCCTTAGTATTCTTCTGGGTACATGCTTCTATAAAAATGCAAAGTATAACAGTGTGCAATGCTACCACTCTGCTACTCATAAAAAGGAAAAAGAAAGCAGGTCAGTATGTGAAGAACACAAGACATTGGGAATGTTCCCAAATGCAGCTTCTGCTTAACCCAAATGAGGCCACACTAAGTATCCCAACAGAGGTGCTCCTTTTTGTCTTAAAGAATGCCAGACAGCATCAGCTAAGAGGCGCAGGGCACCAAAACTTTGATTTTGATACATGTACCGGGTGGAAATGTAAACAGATTTCCCAAATATCTTACTGACTCTAAGATGTTAGAATTGTTCTAGAGAAAATCTGTGTTAACATGAGTATGGACATCTCTTCTTAAGATATCTGTAGGCACTACATACATCCATATACTATAATGCATAGAAGGCTTCTGATGAATTCTTGGGTTTGTTAGCTTTGATTTTTTTTTTTTTCTTTTTTTTTTTTTTTTTTTTTTTTTTTTTTTTTTTTTTTTTTTTTTTTTTTTTTTTGGCTATAGCTGGCTATAATAGTAATAATGACCTCAGTGCTGGGCATTTCCTGGGGACTAATGACCAGCTGGGATTAATGACCTGAAATGTAGCCGCAGGCCATCAACTCATCCCAGCCAGCCATTAATCCTATGGAACTACCAGTGCCTCCACTGTTATTGCTTAATTTAGTCCCCCTAATTCAGCGTAGCCTTAAAAACCTCACTGCAGCCACTGAGCAGCTCTGTATTTTATTAGCCCTGCATTTCTACTGCTGAGCACAGGTTGTTTTCCTAGCTGCTGATCAACTCTAAACACTGAATAGACTTTATTAAAACTTGGTTATCAAGCTGCTGAGCATCTCCAGACATCTAAATATTTTATGTGTGTTTGCTTTGAGTGGCCCTGAGCAATTAATACATTGTTTCATTAGGAGGGTTTTTTACTAACCACTAAGTGACTCTAAACACCTAATATATTTCACAAGAAGTTTGTATTCCAGCCATTGAGCAGCTTTAAACACTAAATTGGCGTCATACATTTAAAAAAGAAATCACTCAGTGTTATACATTTCTCACAAGTAATTTCCTGTCTCTACCCTTCTAAACATTATTCTTTTATTTTATGGGGGTTTTTTTCAGCTGATACATTCCTATTTAGCTTGTTGGACCTCCAGTACTGTTCATTGAAAAGCTTGGAGCATCACTGGAATTGGCTTTGCTTCATTTCCACCATCTAATACAAAGAAAAGATGGCCCACAGGAGGCAACACATACCCAAGTTTCCTTTCAGGAACAAATTAAGGGATTAGAAAATATTTGTGTTGTTCTGACCAAGGCAATAATACAGACTTTAGACTTAAAAATAACCCGTGGTGTATCCCTGCATATACCGGCACCAGCAGCATGACAATCAAAGTGACATTGATTCAGTAGGTGCTGTTAACCATCGTTATAGGTCTCCAGCCCAGTGCTGTCAACACCAAGACTGGCCAACATCTGCTCTCAGGCATTTCAGCACACAGACCTCCACACCGCTGTATCGGGTTTGTGTGCCAAGGCTTTGGTAGCGGGGTGGCTTCTGGGAGGAGCTGCCAGAAGAGCAGTCTCCATGTCCAACAGAGCCAAAGCCAGGCAGCTCCAAGGCGGACGTGGCACTGGTCAAGGCTGGGCCAGTCAGCAGGGGTGGTAGTGTCTCTGGGATAATAGATTTAAGGAGGAAAAGTTATTGCACAGGAGCAAATTAGAGCCGGAGGAGTGATAATGCGTGAGAGGAACAACTCTGCAGATACCCAGGTCAGTGCAGAAGGAGCGGGAGGAGGTGTTCCAGGTACTGGAGCTGAGATTCCCCTGCAGCCCCTGGTGCAGACCATGGTGAAGCAGCTGTGCCCCTGCAGCCCATGCAGATCCACAGTGAAGCAGATTTCCACCTGCAGCCCGTAGAGGACCCCGCGCCAGAGCGGGTGGATGGTCAGAGGTGACCCTGTGGGAAGCCTGTGCTGGATCAGGCTCCTGCCTGAACATGCAGACGCCCGGGAAGAGGAGCCCACGCTGGAGCAGGTTTGCTGGCAGAACTTGTGACCCCATAGGGAACCCATGCTGGGGCAGCCTGTTCCTGGAGGACTGCATCCTGTGCGAAAGATTCATGATGGAGAAGTTGGTGAAGGACTGTCTTCTGTGGGAGGGACCCCACACTGGAGCAGGGAAAGAGTGTGAGGAGACCTCCCCATGAGGAAGAGGGAGTGGCAGAGACAAGGTGTGATGAACTCACTGTAGCTTTCATTCCCCACCTCCCCATTCTGCTGGCCAGGAAGAGGCAGAGAAATCGAGACTGAAGTTGAGCCTGGGAAGAGGAAGGGGTAGGGGATGATGCTTGTAAGATTTGGGGTTTTTTTTCTCATTGCCCTACTCTGATTTGATTGGTAATAAACTAAATTAATTTTCCCCAAGTCACGTCTGTTTTACCCATGATAGTAGACGCTGAATGATGTCTCCCTGTCCTAATCTTGATCCACGAGCCTTTCACTGTATTTTCTCTCCCACGTTCAGCTGAGGAGGGGAGTTATAAAACAGCATTCATGGGCATGTTTTCAGGAAAAATTACTAAGGAAAATTTTAAAAAAATTATTAAAGGGCAGGTGAAAAAAAAATTGAAAAATATGAAAAGCAGATTTCCGTCTTTCTAAAATCATTTGAAATTTTTTTCCTAAGACAATATAGGCATGGATTCAGAAGACTGGAGTTTGATATAACCAAATAAACACCTCTTTTGCAATTATTATCCCATAGGTAATGTTTTTAAAGCTCAGCCTGATTGCATACACCATCTGTCTTCTAACATAATGTGGAAATAGTCTCTCTAATCATATCAGTTGGATTAACTGAATTCAAAATATAGGTTATATCATTACCTTAGCAATTATCCAATATGATGGCCATGGTATAGAATTGTATCCAGTACAAATTTAGACATATTTTGCCAGGATGCACCAGGGGTTTTCTGATATGTCTAAGACTCCTCAGGCACTCCTGGTATTCCGCAGTTCTGTGCTGGTTCTGCAGCAAGAATGGCAAGGCAATTCTCGCACTCAAATGACATCCAGTGCACTATACTTCAAAACTTAGCAGTAAGGTCTTGCCTTATAATATTTGGATTGCTAGTTATGCACCAGCCTCAACTGCAATACGTGTCTTTGTGCTGATACACCAGGTCATGAATTAAGGAATGAACTAGTATGGGAGAAATGAGTGGAGATTATTACCTGGATAACTCCAGTGCTTTCAGTTCCGTGCATAAAAAAAATTGACTTTGGGTGCTCTGGTTTGGCGTACTTGTAACTCAGACTGATATCACGTGTGGAGCTGAGTTTGTGTACCTCTGTGCAGGACTGCATACAAGAACACGCTTGAATTTTACTTTTAAGCCTCCAATCACTATTGCTTTCCTAACGTCCTGTCAAAATTACCTCGTTCCCAGGAATTAGCTCTGGGACTACAGACTATTAGCTTTGGACCAAATACATTTTGGGCTATTCCTCATGGGAGGTTTGTGTTTGTTGTTTTTTTTTGGTTTTTTTTACCTTCCAGGCACTGAAAACCCATATATTTCAAAGCTGAATAGCAATTTTTCTTTGGCATGCATATTTTATTTTGCATACACATGTGGTTTTCATGCAGTTAATATTTTAAGTTTAGAAAGCCTAAAATAAACACAACAAAAATCAAAATCCAAGTTAAGACCTTTAAAAATAAAGGGTATAAAGGAAATATAAACTGACCCTCAATTCTGTAAATACAGAAGCATAACTGTGTTGACTTTGGGTTAGGTTCAGTTCAGAGAGGATGAATGCAATATTTATTTCAGCATGAACTGCAAGCATTGGAGTTACTGCCAGTTATAAGTGAAGTCAGTCCTATGATAATCAAAATCATAATTGAAGAATATATTGTCATGAGAGCAATACATTATTCTTGTATTGAAAAGGAAGTCTGCCTCTTTTCTCTCACTGTGATTAATGCTCTAAATTTTTATGTATTTAACTTTTCCAATGTTATAATTCTTGGACCTCTGTAACAAAGACATATCTACTAAATCAGTCTTAAGTGTTGGGTTTTAGTGGAGGCTTCTATATTTAGTTCTGAAGTAGGTCAAAAATTCCTTTGGATGTGTGCATCCTAACAAACCAACAATAAAAATTCACACCACGATGCAGTTTCTGGGGAAAGCCATACATATCACAAGTTCCTTGTGTGTGATGGCATTATGTGAACTTAAGAGTACAACAGTTGCACTGATAAAATATATAAATAGCAGAGATTTGCCTGCCTTCTCTAGTAATTAAATTTCATAGGACTGCACTAGAAAAAGAACATATACCTCATTTGGCACAACCCAGCAAATCAAAGACAAACTTTTCGTCAAAAACACTTGTTGTTTTAAAAGCAGTCATTTCTGCACAGACTAAAAAATATTTTCTATCAGTACGTGGGCACATCTCTGTGTGATGTCATTTGTAATATTTATTATTTAATAAAGAACAGTTCTTTATTTGTGAACTCTTAAGAAAAAAGTTCATAATCAGAAAGCTCAGATTTCAGTTTTACTTTCCATCCAGTTAGTAAATACAGTAAAGATTTTCCCACTGATTTTCAACAAGTTGCTGTACTGCAAACAGTTCTGTTGTATCTAATTGACATGGTCTTAAAGGATATGAAATAGACTGCTTGTGAATATCACCTGAGGTTAAAGTAGAGATTTCAAACCTTTTCTTTCCCTATGATATTGTTCCTTCTACAAAGAGATGTTTAACAGACAAGATCTCAGTCTTTTCACTTTCTCCATTCATCAGTATATTTCTCAGAGCTTTTGTCAGCCTTGCTTTTTTTCTTCTTTTCCATTGTATAGTTCTCATTTACCTTAGTTCTTTTCTCTTGCTATCATCTTAGAATTTTTCCATCTAAAAAATCAAATTACACAGTGTCTGCTTCTTAACACTTTCTAAGATAACAGTGGTCTCAGTCAGCCTTTCATTTCTTAAAATCCTAGATTAACCTTTTGCAAATATGTTGCCTCTGGAACGTGTCTTCCCATTGGGTTCTGTGCAGGCTGCTCTTTGTTCAAATTGGATGCATGTAAGTCTTGTCCTGGGTCACAAATGGAAATTACACCAATACTGTCTTCGCATTTTCCCAATGCTGAAAATAGCAGCATTACTCCACGGTTTAATATGACTGTTGACGTATCTGTTGGAAATATCCCAGAGTAGAAGACAGCTGGAAAGAAGACAACCTTGCAACCAGAAGCGGCACGAGCACACATAGAAGACACAAGTGGTCTCTTGTTTCACAGGGTAGTACCCACCCTCAGTTTTGGCATGCATCAGTATAAAATCTTAGAATAACTCCTCTTAAAGGAAATGTTTGATGGCTTTGTAACACCTCTCTGCCAGACACGTCCTGGAGTACTGAGGGCTCTCCTAAGACATTGAGGTACCTCCTGTGCTCTAGTTAGCCCCATTTTTAACTAGAGGTGATATGTCTGTTTTCATGCCCTCTGTTCCACAGTTGTTTCTTTGTCAAGGTACAACCAATGTTTTTTCACTCCTTCAATGGTTCAAGAAAGGCTTGGGAAATACTGGTATGAAAATTCAGACTTGTTTATGCAATATGTTTCCAAGGAAAGCATGACTCCTTTGCATCTCCCTCTCTGGAAAATTGTTTATTCCTTTACAGTACCAATGTGGCAGGTAGTGACCAGTGTGTAGTCTAAAATGCCCAGTCTTGTCAAGGAGGGTGTTACAGGTGAGAATGAATACCTTGGAAATGGAAGCAGTAACAAGGTAAAATGTGCTGAGTTAAAGTGTGGCATTGAAAACTGCTAAAGCACCATTATTAGTTTCTGAGCCCAGGAAACTCTCATAAATCTGCAAGCAATCAAGAGTACAACCTGGTAAACCCTTAGGCGTTAGCAACTGTGCTGTTTGTAATTTGACCATCGTTGTCTAAAATCCACTCTGCCATAGTAAAAATTACTGATCCAAATTCAGAAGTGAAGAAAGCCACCAAATTTTATTCCTTTGTGGAAACAGCAGATGAGCATTGCACTCCTTTTAATTCAATGAACCTAAGGTTGTCAATTCATTTGCTAAATAGAAAGGGTGTCTGACGGCTTAATTTGAGCTTGACTGCCAGACCACTTAAACTAAGTTTCTTAAACTAGGAATCATACGTGGGTCACCCTTCTCCTACCATTCCCAAGGTTTTCAACCATATTGCAAGCTGAACTTGGTACATTTGTAATAAACAGTTCCCCTCTCCTTTTTATTATGTAATTTTTAATTCACAGGTTAAATGTCAGAGTACTGTGTCACTAGCTATCATCAAATTCTTTTAAATTGAAGAACAATTCTTTCTCCTTGTTGAAATGTTCACACAATAAAAATTATCAAGATTAGAATCCATGGATTTTTTTCCCAGAAATGTCTTAGATTGTAATAAATCCTGTGATTTCCAGTACTCCGCAGGTTCCCCACAACTTGCTCCTCTTTTCCACACCTCCATTTAACAAGTCTTCTTTGTGGGGATTTAGAAGCATCCCTTATAGCACGCTCCATAAAACTTTCCATGAGAATCAAATGCTAGAAAAGGAATTTGGGGAAAGCGTTGGGAATATGGTCAACACATAGAGGTCTAGAATTTTTATACCTGTTCTTTAAAACAGTTTTTCTAATTTAAGACTGGCTTATTTTTATGGGCATGAGTCCTAGCTGGCAATTAGCCAGCATTCAGTCCATGGAAACGTTCTTTTTGAAGAAAGTAAAGGAGTGATCAGTGAGCACAGCAGTGAGATTAGCTCAGTTGCTTGGAGTGTGGTACTAATAACCCCAAGTTTGAGGGTTTGATCCCTATATGGTCCATTCACTTAAGAGCTAGACTCAGTGATCCTCCTGAGTTCCTTCCAGCTCAGAATATTCTGTGATTCCTTTCTGTGATTTATTTCATCCTTCCCCCTATTGAAGCAACTGCCCTTCTACAGCTCCTGCTTCCTAGCTCATGCCAGAGACTGTGCAGAGGGCACCACTAGCTCTGACAAGGACCCCAAATTTCTGTACTCAGCTCTTGCCTTACACCAGCTTTCAGCAGAATAGAAAACAACTATAATTTGAGATAGGGGCTCTAAGTAGGACATCTGGTTTGACTTGCATCTGGAAGGAACAACAGCTCAGCCAAAGAAAAGTTAAAGCTCTTGTGATATAATTAAACACGTCTGTGAGAAGAGATGCATCGAGTAATATGAAAGGTTCAGTAGTATTGGGCTAGGAGGACTCTCAGGAAATGAGGCAGCTAGTCAAGACAGCCTTGAAGTCTGGAGAAGAAAATTCTGTATGTACAGAATGCAGATTTCTCATATATATTTTAACTGTATCACAGAAGTGAATGTATGTGTCAAACAAAGTTAAAACGGAGCCTTTGAAGAGTCATTGTAAAGATGAACAAACAATAACTGTGAGAAAAAAAAAACAAAAAAAAATTTACAGAAATTGAATTTTAAAAGTAACCAAGACCAAGAAATTATGTAAGAAAATATTGTGTTTTTCTGGTGTGCAAGTTTCTGCATAGGAATTTGCATGAGATCCTTTGTAATATTATTGAGTGGCAGTCAATATTAAAGTGCCAACCTTACCTTTCCTATAATCATTTTAAGCTTTCTTGTCCTAGGTAATACACTGATTGTCAAAAACAGAGGTGCCAAAATTCTGTTACAAGAGGATCAGGATAGAAGGGAAGATATCAGAGTGCATTTACAGAAATTATCCTCTTAGAACTGAAAAATTAAATTTCAGATACTGAGGATGGAAATAATTAAAGGAAAATATCCTATGAAGAAGTACTGAAAAGGTTATGGCCTTTACATCATCACAAACATGTTCTGGCACAAATCCTTTCAAAATATATGTTTAATGTGAAACAGTGAGAGAGCAGCTGAACAAGATGAAACAAACTAGAATGAGCAAATGTGCAAAGGGCTTTTATCATTGAAATCCCTTTATGTTAAGAATGTTAAAGATGCAGTTTTTTGGAGAACAATTCTTTCTGTCCCTCTGAAACGAATGAAAACTTTAAAATTTTTTCTGAAGCTTTTAGCATTTAGGTTTATGTAACCAATCCAATGGAACTGACTGAATCACTCTTTGGACTGTACTTTGTCATTGTTTTACCACTGTGTTTGTAATAGAAACCCGTGAATATTTTTTTGTTTGTTTGTTTGTTTGTTTTGTTTTAAATAGCAGGATCCTGGATTAAGCACATCTGCATGTTGAGAGAACAATTCAAACCAGACTATCATCTAGGAAAGTCTGCAAAGTCACAGTTGTGGAGTGGTAACCAGATTATGTTTATATTTGTAACTTTTATTTGGTCTCTTATTGGACTCACATTTGTCTCTCACTACACTCTTTCTCATGAGAATTCAGACATCACAGCTTGATATGTTCTCTATTTGTGCAAAAGAAGGCAAAGTATGGCTGGGAATGATGCTGCAGCAGCACTGACTAGAATCTCTGAATGCTTTAATGTGATGCCCAGAAGAACTTGCTTCTGGGAACATCAGGCAGAGAAATAAAAAACATGAGTGATTAAAGCACATTTCCTCTTTGGAAAGTTATTGTATAAACATGGAAGTGCTTTATCCAACAGATGTGTAAGCTTTGTGTCTTTTGAGCCATTATATCTGCTTATCTATAGAATATGATTTATTATATTTTTTTCCCATGAAACAGAGAAATCTGGGGTATATATACAAAGTTAGAAATAAATTAATCCTGACTTGCATATGATTAAAATAATTTTTAACTGAAGGACAACTCTGAAATATTCACTTACATACACATACTACATCCTAAGCATGTAAGTAGTCCCAGGGAAATCGTTGTATAAGTATACACTAAACAGTGACCAGGGAAACATTCAAATATCATAAAAGAGGTTACTGGTCTCTGTTGAACTAGATAAAGTGATGGCTTTGGAATGCAGAACAGTTAAAACAACAGTCTAACATGAGAAACACTTATACTGCAGTTAGAAAAAGAGACAACTTCTTAACAAAATAGACTGAATAAATATGAAGAGAAAGAAATAGGAAGACAATAATAAAAAATTGCAATACCATCTTTTAGACTGCAAATGCACTTGCATGTGACCAAATTTCGAACTAGGCTATTTTTCTGTTCACTAACATCAGCAATTTTGACCTTCTTTCTATTACTTATATTGATGGACTGACTATTTTACATCCTCCTAACAAAGTACCAAAATTAGAAATGGAGGAGATTGAAAACAGCTAACACATGAAATTGAAAACATTGAATAGGTCAAAGTCACAGACTTTGCTGCAATCCTTCCTGGAATATGTGCAGAGGCAGAGCAGTTCATGTTTCATTTCTGTGCTAATCATTGTAAAAATTCTGTGAAATGTCAGTCTATGAACATATTCCCACAGCAAAATCACTTTTTGAAGAGGGGAAAGTAAAAAACGTGATCCATACTTACAGAATTTACAGTACACTTAAAATTTACTAATTCTTTAGTCTATCTGTACACAAAATGACAGGAATGGGCTATTTAAACCAAAACAGACTGAAATTGATAATTTTCCTGTGCATCTTCCAAAGAACTGTCAAAGCCTTCGGACAGAAGCCTCTTCTTATTGGGAATACTGAACCCTTGGCTACTCATCCTAATTAAAATGTAATTAGGTAAGTGTAATTAGGTAATAATACCACTCAAAACACTTAGCCTGTTTTCCACAATTGAATCCACAGTTGAGCTCACTATGGCATAAAATTCTGAACTCAGATCTCCTGACACTAATTGCCTCTTCACCCCAATTTAATCTGACGTGTAGGCAGAAGCCCAGAGCTGCAGGGAATATTTACGGTATGAACTGTGAAAGAGATCTGGGAAGAACATCCATGACCCATGTAGTAGATGTGCAACAAAAGCAATGTAAATATTGGCTGCTGCAACAAGTAACTACTTCATAGAAACAAATCTGGTAATTTCAAGGAAAGATGAAATAACCCATTTAGTCCTTGAGGCTTCCTGTCACATACTTTTAGCCATCTGAAAGACAGATAGGTCTTTTAAGGTAGTCTTTTTCACTGCCTCTATAGTCAACAAAAAGAGGTAGGAGATCAAACAATCATTCATCTCACACAGGTGTAAAGTTTAAAACAAAGGGAAGGAGCTGCTTTCTTCCTCAACCTGGACTACCAAGAAGAGCTGGTAAAAATTAATTTTGATTAGATGCTGAGCTTCTAAGATCAGTAAAGTGAGATGGAACCTGCCTCTGCTGCAGAAAATGTCCCCAGCGAGTACCTCACCATCAGCTTTTCCTGTCTAAGGCAATAATTAGAAAATGCTGGACAGCCTTAATTAAACGTCATGTGACATCTGTCACTTCATCAGAGTTTCAGACTCACTGAAGAGACCCTCGGAAGTCCATTCCACAACAGCAGAACTGCTCCATCTTTCCCAGGCCAGTCACATCGCTGTCTTACCTTAGTTGCAGTCTGATACACCTGGAGCAAACCCCAGGGCTAAAGGAACACAAGTGTGTGCATGCAGACACAAGCACATCAGTGCCTGTTTGCAAACACCTGCAGCAAAGATGCCCAAGCCCTCAGGGCATGCCAAGTAGGCAGCTCTAGTTAACACTGGCACCAGCCACAAACTGGTGCAGACAGAAGAAGCTGCCATGAGCTCCATGGTCAAAAATTCCTTCAGGGCAACCTGCTGCCTTTCTTGTTTTCTTAATCTGTACAACTATGAATGTTGTGTATGCCTAGAGAAAAGCATCTTAATGATAAACAGCCATTCCAGTTTAATATATGCGAAACTAGGGTGCTGGTGCCATTCAGACAGGCTGCAAAGAGCTGCTTGGACAAATGAACTCATCTCCCAGCCAGAATAAAGGCAGTCTCTTTCATATTGTGTCATTCAGCTCCTGTGAAGCCTTCAGAGCCTGCTGAATTTATTAGTAGTTGCCAGTTATTAATGTGTGGTTGGCAGTGCAGAATGAAGGTTTCCTTTACCTGACTGCAAGTGCTTTTTCCTATCCCTTTATCATCTCACACACTCCAGCCTGCTTCTGTGGGCCATTCCGAGGTTTGGCGCTTATTGCCAACATTTAAAAGGGATCAGCACCCGCCCACCACAGTTACATCACGATCTGCAATGATAAATGGACTCCTAAAGGATAATGCATGTTAAAAAAACCAAAGAAACAACAACAACAACAACATAAAAAGATCACACCAACAGGACAATTCATGCTTATCTCAGAAAAAGCATCCTGCTCAAGATGTTGTAAAATTTAAGTCAATTACATAATAAGATATTAGAGGAGAGCAGACAAATGAAAACAGGTTTTTGTTTGTCATTCTGCTTTCATATGAATAATGCTTAAGGGTCAAGAACTAGAACTGAAAATGGCTGGGTACCAAGAAAAGATATCTTTGTACTTTTTTGCCTTCTCCAGGATGTTGAGCAATCTATTCACCTTAGCTGGCCTTAGTTTTTATCATTCCTTGAAAATGCAATCATATGCAAAAATATATTGATAGCAAGCATGCTGCTCACTAATTAAATTTAGAAATCATTAAAAATACTTGACATTAAAAGATTTAAATTCATTTTTTTAATCCAAACTATTACATTTTTAATCTAGTATTGTGTTTATTTCTCTTGAGGATCTACCGAGGATAGAGAGCATTAAATAATAATTGGCTTTAAACCCTGGTAGGTTAATGTTTTGTCATGATTTACACTATCTGTTTTGTATTCAACTCTAAAGTTGTTTTCCCCTCTCTGAATCATGTATTGATAATCCAAATGTAAGGTTCTAACTGCTAAAATAATGAGAGCAATATAAGCTAATCACCACATTAATGTATTTTTTTAATAATCACCTTATCACATGCCCAAACAATCTTTTGGTTAAAATGACAACATTACAACATTTTTGAAATAAACAATATCCTAAAGCATATCCTGAAAGAATAGACAGACATATTCTTCTATGACCAATGGAAAAGCGGATAAAAATTATGAAACTCTATTACACTTTGTAGTATGTTATTTTGTCTGAATGCTTTTTCTGAGATATTTAAAAACATAAAATCTTTATGTTTTTAAATATCTCAGAAAATAGAAAATCACCAAGCAGATTTTAAATTGCTATACATTTACCTTTAATTTAAGTAAGAAATAAATAATAAAAAATTACAAAAAAGATTTTACTAGTTAAAAAAAATACCAATTTTCCATCAGTCATACCTAAGAGTGTCTTAGGTCTTCTTCTTTGAAGAAACACATTAGAGGGGGTTAGAGGTTTCACAAATAAATTGGGTGGCAAGCAATATCAATGGTGCCCTAGACTGACCCCATCTATAATTGTTTGCATATCATTGCAGTAAAAGCAACAACGTGTTTAATCTCTTTGTGTTTATTTTGATCTATCTATGGACCTTAAAGGTCAATGCGATTTACTCACATTTACTGTTGGTTATTAAAAATGCTGAATAAAGTGATGTAAAGGTGTTAGAAGGCATTTGCAATTAGGAAAGAAAATGACAGTCTGCATGGAACTGCTTACTCACAGATTTATCACAAGGGTGTTTGGGTTTTTTTCTACTCTATTTTCACAAAGCTTTCTGACTCACAGCTTGAGAGAAATATATCAAAGCATTTTTTGCCTTCAGTGAATGGGTGGCAGGACTAATCTTTCCTCCCTGGATGTTACATGATCATGACTATTGTAAAATTATTGGAATAGAGAACGCAAGGAATAAAATATTTTGCACTGTCCTGGTTTTGGGTTTGGTTTGGGTTTTTTTTTTCCTGGGAAGTTAAATGACATTGTTAAAATTACTGGATTCTTACCAGAACCAAGCAGGAATATGAGTACTCCCTAAACATCAACCCACTGAAGTAAGTAAAAAAATTCTTATTCACTTCAATAGATTTTGATTTTCTCTTTACAGTGAAAAGTTTTCCAAGTCACAAAACCTAACATTCAATCACAGAGAAATTGCTCAGCTTTCAAATTTAAATTTGATTTTACTTTACTATTCTGTCTTACTAAGTCATTTTACTCCATTAGGAATTTTTAAGTGAAATTAAAACAAGAGAAGAAATGAGGAGTAGAAGAAAGAAGTCAGAACAGAGAGCATGAAGGAAAAGAAGAACATCAAGACAGAAAAAAAACCACAAAAAAGAAAAAGAACAAAAGCAACAATTGAATGTAGGAGGAGGACAACAAGTCTTCAACTCAATATACCCCATAAGTAAGTCTTTAACTTTAAACACATGAGCAGAGGAACAGAAATCAAAGTCCCATTCAAACCTTTGAACTAACTATACCCCAACTGGAGAATCTTGCTGAGCCAGTTTCTCTGAGAGCAGCAGATAATGGGAAGGACTGATCTGAGAAAACCTTTTTCCAGCTCACAAGCTTTGACCAAATCCAATCGCAACATCACATTTGGAGGTAAATTTTTTAAATGAAAAAGATGCATCTTTATAAAATAGATTAATGCCTGATTATGGCAAAGCAGTGCTTAGGGAACATGGTCAACATTTCTTGTCCTAAATCCAGAAGTTTCTCAAGAGCAGTGGCAACAGTTATTATTTTCAGAGATTAGACTGGATCATTCATATTCATGTAAGTAATACATAAGTCATCACAAATTTTCAGCTGAATTGTGACAGAACTTAGAACTCTATGAAAACATCATTTTTGCTGTGCTTTTTTTCTGCCATGACTACTACGAGGTCATTCACTTGGAACTTTGTGATTCAGCATCAAAACCAGCTCATTTACTGACCCCAGTCAGAATGTGCCCTGACAGAAAATTTGGGTATAAAATCTCTGTGTCACAGCTGCTCCACATTTTGCACCCAAGATCTCTGGATCATACCCTGGAGCACTGACAGGAAGACCTGGAGCAATGCCCTCATCCTAAGGCTTACATTTTATTTACAGCTGAGGGTGGTCAGGGCAGGAGTTTTGTCTATCATTTCCTGGCTAATATCTTTCATACAAAAACTCTGGTAAGCTCCTACGAAAGTTCTTGCTGCCTAGCTCCTCAGTAGAGCCCCAAGATAGCAAAACATTCAAGTTCAGCTTTAAGCAATACCAAGAGGTCTAAAATATATGCTGAGGTGCTCTGCAGAATCAGGACTTGAAACTGGAGCTTTTCATGGAGTCAAGAGATTTCCTGCCCTCAATTCATGTTGTTGAACACCCAGTACTGCAAATCAGCTTAGCTGATTTCCCCACACAGTCAAACTGTAATTTTTCTGTTTATTACCTTACAGAGGGAACTTGTCTAGCAAGTGCACTCAATCATCTCTCTTGATATATCTCCTATTTCGCTAAATACCGTGAGCTACTGAGCAGTCACTCTGAGAAGTTGCATCTCCCCAGGGTGCAACAGCATTGTAAAATGCCAGTTGCCGTTTATTATCTGTTCCTCTAAGGGACAAGACCCTTTTGGCCATTAGTAAAGCTTTTGAAATTCCTTGATTTGCTGCAGCCCATTTAAACCATGTACCCAGGCCAGGGGGTTACTACAGTCAGATGCAGCCCTCCTAGCTAGAACACAAGCCTCACAGGGAGCTAGGTGAAAAATTCCTTGCTACCACCAGAGTAAGCAATTCATGCCTTTCATCATCATTTCTCCTGGGGGAAAAGCAGCCCGGACAATCTGATGGATGTTTAGGTACCACAGGCCTGATGGCCAGGAGCACACACAGGAGTTTTTTGCTGCAATCACAGACCTAGAGCAGAGAGCAGATGAGGAATGGAGCAAAAGCAATGCCTTTTGCATGTCACGTTTCTGTACTCTCATGCTTCTTTCAGGCCATGTCATCAAATACACTTAGACATTTGCAAGTGGATTTTTATGAACTAAGATAACTACTGATTTACCTATGAGCCTCTTGAACAGATTTGACTACTATCAGGACAATAATATATCTGAGAGCAATTATTCATGAAAATGCATATTTGGTTTTGACTAAAAAATATGTTTGTCACATCCGGTTTACTTCCTTACTTGCCAAGTCAACAGGAAATAAATGGACCCAATTAATAATATGAAACTGCAAGTTACACCAAATCAGTTTCAACCAATTAATATTCATCTTTTTACTTCATGAACCTTCTAGCAGCTCGAACTCAAACTTTTCTTGGAAAACAAAAAGAACAAATATTTGAAAGCAGGCAATTATCTTTTAGTAAGACATTTCTTATCCTAAGAAAATACACTTGATATGGTTTTAAAAATAGATCACATTCATTTTAAGTGAAATATTTCATCCTAATTATGTTCTTCTAGCAAAGCTTAATTTGATTGTTTACATGTGTCTGGGTAACTAAATGTTTTCTTTGATTTCAGAGTCCTCACATTTTGAAATACTAGGTGTATAATTGCTAAGTGCACTTTCCTATTTACAGAAAAATGTCACTAAACTTCTCCTGTCCATCTATAAGCTTTTGGCAAGAGTTGATACAACTGTGGCATAAGGTGATTAATGGAAGGCAAGTAAAGGAGTAATTAATCAAACCACATAAGAAAGCAAGAATAAAAAATGATGCAGAAACTGACAAGAATAGTCTAAACTCCTTGTGCTTTGGCACCAATGAAAACAGACCGGAGAAAAAGGCTTAAAAGTTCATGAATGTGCTCCAATTAATCTGTATGCACACTGCAATGCTCTTTAGTTTGGTTCATTTAAATCTGAAATTCCCTTCCCTGTTGATGTCAGCTAGTTAGCCAAGATGGTGCATTACTGTTATGATCACTGCAGCGCATATAATTTAGATTTATCTCTTTAGGGACTCAGCTCCACCCCCTGCTAGCTAATATGCTCACCATGTTTAATGATGCAAAAAATTTCCCTGAGTACAGGTTATTTATCTTTATCAGGGGCTGCTTTTGGCTGGCTGTCAGTTATCAGCCAGAATATTTGTTCCTAAATGGTTTGTACTCATCCATATTCCAGGGCAATTCTGAGGCCCATATTATCACTGATGTTTGCAATAAAAGTGTTTCAGTTCTTCAGATACACCTTAGTAATACTGATTTATGAGTCTGGACTGGCTGTATTTCTGATGCGGTGATATGAACCCTGAAATATCTATAACTGTCATGGAAGTGAAATATCTATCCAAAATCCCAGAAACAAAACCCACTTGTTGGGGGCTTGAAGAAATATGAGGAATGAAGATATTTCTTTGAATACATTTTGAGGGGAATGAGTCAGAGGTGTGTTTTTTAAACTGAAGCTCTGTAGAAAATAAAATAAAATTAAGAACAGACCAATGAAAAGAAGACAGATGAAAGCGTGAGGAAAAGGACCAGTGAGAAAGAGACAAGTCTGGATGGAGAGGTAGACAGAATAAAAAGAAAGAATCAAGAAAAGAAAGAACTTTGACTGTACCAGATGAGTGAACACTTTGAGCCTATAAGATTGAAAATGATAGTTGGAAAAGCAGAAAACTAAAGTTTTTCACTTGAAAGTACTTGCCTGCACAGCAACATGAACTAGCACCCAGCTTAAAAGTGAGACGCAGATATCCCAAGTGGAGAAAGAGTTCAAAATACTGAATGTAGTTCTGCAGCACAGACATGAGCATTATGCTACAGTTCAAAGATGAGACCAGTGAGTCTGGCAAGTAAGAAAGAATAAAGATATGAAGTAAGTAAATTTCAATTTTTTATGGTTTTGACTAGGATGACAAAAAGGGCAGCAACTGTGTGTCAGATTTGATGTATGCGATATAATAGGCTGGATTTTCTTTTCATGGCATGCAAACATCTGTGGCACAGAGATTCCCAAGCTCACAGCAACCAAGCCCGTTCCAAAACTGGAAGCAAGAAAGCCAGACGCGCTCTCCCCAGGGTGGCATGCTGAGATAACACAGCTTCACTGCTTCCCAGACCTGAGCTCATGCCTGAGCTATGCTGGAGAGCTGCACCAGCTTGTTCAGCGCAAGTTCAGGTGTCTCTAACAAAAGACATACTTCAGAGAGTAAGAAAAGTTAATTCCCCAGTTTGGATTCCTCACCTGTGTCTATAAAGATACAATAACACCCAGCACCATTATCCTCTTCTTACACTCTGTGCACCCCCTTGGTAAGGCAGAGTAATAGAATCATAAAATCATAGAATGGTTTGGATTGGAAGAGACCTTAAAGATCATCTAGTTCAATCCCCCTGCCTTAGACACGGACACCTTCCACATAGACCAGATTCCTCAAAGCCAGTCACACAACCAGAGAAGCTGCCATCCATAATTCAAACAAAATTCAGTGTTGAAACTGGCACACTAAAGGTTACCTTCAACTCAGGAACGTGTATAATTGTTGACTGAACAATTTTTATTCTGAAGCATTTTAGCAGACGGGTGTTCCCTAGGGCCAGCACGTGCCTGCTATCTCACGGACACAAAGAGTTTTGTAACTTCTCACTACAGTCATTATCCTTTCTCTAGGCTTAGGCACACATGGCCATTCTTCTGGCTGCAGCTCCTCCAGCAAGGAAAGCTGTCATGCAGGAGCTAATGGAATATAACCAGAACTCATGGCCATTTCAGGTCTGCTGGTTGAGTTGCTCATGTGCTTGTCTCTCTTCCCCCTTGTGCTTCACGTTTATCTGTGGCTCAGGTCTGTGTGAGGGTAAGGATCTGTGATCAATAACATCTCCTTTGCCATGCTGAAGTAGGAGGTGCCTGCTTATTGAGGAGGCTGTTAACAATAATCCATCTTTCCTTAATATACCACAGAGTCAAATAGTTTGGAACACCAGCAATATAGTGGGTAACAAGAGAGGTTCAACAGAAGAATAAACCCTTTATTGACTTCTGAGAAGATAAAACACCTGGCCAATCTGAATACATCAGATTTGGATAAATTTCCTGAATCCGTATGGTGAAAATAAGAATTTACCTTGGATACATGTGAAAGCATTGCAATGGATGTTTTGGCTTTAAACTGTTTGCTTCACTGAAGCTGTTACAGGTTTAAATTATTTATTACTTTTTAAATACAAAAAGAAAAAGAATACCCTAACATTGTGTAAAATATGATTAACTTCCTTCAAAAGCCTCTTAAGTGTTTTCAGCTTATATCACGTACAAGTGTTAATATCACAACCAGAAAACAGGGTGTAGAATGGAAATACAGCACACATACTTGGAATCCACATTTGTTGGTTTAAGATGATATATTTGTTTGATTTCTACCATGACGTGCTCTTCCTGCTCTGAAGTTTTCCAGAAGTCTGGATTAATGACAAAATGATCTCCCTTATAAACTTCCACAACGATAATAACATATGCTGGCATAGACAGAATACTGCTACAGTACCACTGAGAGCATGAAATAAATGCACAGCACTCAAAACAGAACTTAATTTGTGTTTTATTTCCATTATTACTGGGGTAAATATGCAGGGACTTAACTGATCATTTAATACTAATAGGGTGATATTTAATATTCATGTGCTATGATAAGTATTTGAAATACTCACTCTGTGATGTTACATAAATTCCCTATTAGACCTATCCTTGATAATGTGCGTATTGTTTCTGAGTGCAATTTCTGAATTATTTAGAAAAAAACACGTTTTTCTACTGAGACATAAAATGAACTGTGGATTTTCTGCAAGTTCTTATTACCATTAGGTCTAGACCACATTATGGCCAAATTATGGTGAAAACCCTTGAACAAAGTAATTTCACAGGAAGCTGTTAACCTGTTAAAGTACCAAGAAATACAGATCAAACTGAAATGAGTTTTAGTTGTATGCTTCTTGATTCAACTATTTAGATAATGTACTTTCATTTAGATCAGCAGCTGAACGTGTGAAGGATAATAGCCTTTCTTGTGCAGGTATAATGAGGCATCAGAGCAGTGGTACAGAATAGCAGTGAAGAAGAAGGGAAAAAAGAAGTTCTGACACCTGAGGTTTTCTTGTGACAGACCCTTTTTTGAAAGAATATGTCTATGGAAGCAACAAGTATTTATGTCAGACACTTTCATACAGCTGGAAAACATGAATCTGTCACCTGATGAAAACTGATCATGGGCCATCCAAGCTCAGAAGTGGAAATTCTATGGTATTGACAGAAAAAAAAATGTACAACATAAAGAGAGAAAGATATTTATGCACATGCCACCTCTTTTCTTAAGCAAAAAATAAGCAAATTTTCAAGTTCAAGTTTCTTCCCTCCTCCATCCTATTGTACATAAAATCAGATCAAAAACTTTAAAGGACGGATGAGACAAAGTAAGCTCACCCTTCACTCTAAACTTCCCCTAACTATCTCTAATTTGTCTTCAAACAAATCTAGTTCAAATTGGCATCTTATTTTCCAGTGGTAAAATATCTTCTCTAAGTACATCAGTGTAAATGACAGTAGTGATAATCTGATTTTATTTTCTTTGTGTACTTACATTACAGCTTAAGCATGCATTTTTTTACTTTCCTAACACACTTTGGTTGTATAACAGATGACCTCAAAATAATGTAGAAATACTTCTGGCATGCTTGATTTTTATATTTTTTATCAAAATTTGTATGCATGGCATATACTACTCCAAAAATATTATTGATCTTGACTCTGGGACAAAGAAAAAATCCTGGGAAATTTAAAGGGAAACTTTCGCCTGTACTTAAAATAACTCCGTACAGAAGAATTTTGATGAATGGAAGTCCTTAACTTGTGATATTATCAACTCTATTACCATACAACTGCTATTAGTAGAGCCAGCAAAAATGCAGCGTTTCTACTTTTCAAGATCTTTCACTATTTCAAAATTTTTCTTCACTGAAAATGAAATTAAAATTTCTATTTTTAGAATTAAATACCAGGTGAACTGCATCCATTTAGTTGCCTTCAATGGATTTATTGCTTTGTTTGGTTACTCATTTTTTCATCCTATACCAGTGGCAGTAAGTCGCTATATATCATTCAAGGCAGGGCACAATGTAATGCACAATATGTTAACTGTGCACCCCACCTGGTTTGCTAGGTTACATGAGATATGTGTGCAAATTTAGCGTACCACATAGGGGGTCTACGTGTGAGCTATTCACATAGATATTGTCCTTTTCGTAAACAGAAAGAGCAGCTATGATGCACAATCTGTTTAACTTAATTTATATGTTTACTTACTTAGCAATATCATAGATCAAACCCTAGGAATGCCTGTTTCTTTCCACGAACCAGCATGAGCAGTTTTGCACTGCTTTTGTTTTCGCGTCATAGGACACTTCAAATAATTTGTACCTTGGCTTTATTTTTTGATTCTGTATCAGTAAAGTATTTGCAAAATCATTACAAGAACATCAGCTACACAGATATTTCAGGTAGCGTGCTTTTTATTTAGTTATTTCTTTTCTGTCTCCAATTTGTGTTTCAATAGAAAAGTCTAGTGCTCAGCACCTTGAGCAAAAAGAGGACAACTAGCTTCTCTATACTAACTAAAGGTCTGCTTATTTCGGTAGTCCAGGAAAATTGTTCCAGGAATATTGAGACCACTGATATTTTTTCTTATTGTTGCTGTTGCCATCATTATTACAGGAAGCCAAGGTGAAACCTGGACCCTGCTTGGACACAGCACTGCAGAAGAAAGGACAGACCAAAAGACAGACCCGGCAGCACTCCTGAATAGAGCAGACAGGAATCCCAAATTTTTCAATCTCTAAGAGAGAAGGTACATCTTTTTCTCTTGCATAAAGGATGTGAATTAACTTTTATCTACTATATTTCATATGTGCTTTAGCCATTGGGGAGGGCTATTATTCTTTTTCTTTCAAGGTAGGCATGACCAAAAAAGAAAAAAGGGGAAGACACAGCAAAACTCTCTAGTGAATTAGAAGGATATATTGCAAGCTACTATTAGCACTATGGCTTTTCTTTTAGGAAGAAAACATTGAGAGAAAAAACCATTATGGGAATTTTTTTTGCAAAATACTCTTAGAAGCTATGAGAGATACAAAATATCATAACAATGTATTAGACGCAACAATAGGGTACAGGAGATTGTCTTGATAGCTTATATAAAATGGAAAGCTCATGCTCTTAGATATAGAAAACAGATGAAAGAATTATTTCTGTGTAGTGATAAATAGAAATACAAGTAAGCCTACCTGGATGGCATTCCAAAACTGGGAATAGGAAATAGAGGACCTCCACTGTCCTGAAACCATCAACAGGCTGGCTATCTATCTGTCTGTCTATCTATCTGTCTGTCTATCTAGATGCATTGCAGGATATGCAATGTGACCAAATAGAGCAGAGGAAAGCGTTTTTTTCTTTTGTTTTGCCTTGACTGTCAGCAGTTAGGTAATATACTTACATTTTCAGAGCTATTGTACAACATGTCATACTAAACATTAACTATATTATGGGTAGAAAGTGTGCTTTTTTATAAAGTGTACAGGAGTATACTGCACTTTTTTCTAGGATTGCTTGTGTGGATTTTTATTTTTCTATTATCCATTGTACTTTCCATCCACCTTACTTCATTGATCTGATTATTTCACAGGAGGGTTTTCGTGTAAGTTTCTTGTTGTTTTTACCCACTCTCACAAAATATTGATTATTCTTAGTTTCCACTGACTTGAGAAACACCAAAACATTCCCTCTCATAAAGGGGAGTTTAGTTTCTCTGGTGTCTTCTGTTTTGAAAGAATGCTATTATTTCAATGCTTTGCAAGATGAGGGATCAAAGCCCAAAGCATCTCAGATTCCACACACGAGGACACATCCATCCGAAAGTGGGATTCATCCCATGAAAAATCTCAGTAATATTTTTGTCATCCTGAAATAGAACAAAGAATAAAAACTTACATTCCAAGGACATGCTAGAAGGCAATGAATGGTCTAAAGAAGTTTCAGTTTATATGAAAACCAGTGTCTGATACATACAAAGTTTAAACTACCATGAGACACTACGGTAGCTCAGCTAGGTAAAGGCTGTTGCTGCCAACCAAAAAAAACCAGACTTTTAATTTTTTTTTTGCAGAAGATTACAGTGAATCAAGTCATTAAAACATATTCTTCTATTAACTTTTAAAATATAAATTTATGTTTTGAAATGCCACCGATATTTTAAGAGGGGAGTATTTAGGAATGCGTCCTTAAAAGCTATAATTTGTACCAGATATAGGCTACAATAATAAGAAAGGAAGCAGAAAAGCAGAGAAAGGAAATAGTCACTTCAGGGTTTTTCAATATAAAGCATGATTCTATTCAAATTCTGTTGAGAATCTTTCCCATACCTTCAGAGATCTTTGATTCACACTATATTGATGCTCACTGTATCATAGTAATCTCTTTTGTTTCCTATTCATTTAGAAGATTTTGTATTACATTAGTCCTTCACATACTGGAGATTTTGAGGTCTTCTCTAACTCTAAAATCTGACTCGAAGTAAGAGACTGGATAATAATAAAGTCAAGAAGAAGTACTTTTTCTGGATATAAGCAGGAATTTAATTTCTGCTAGAGTTTTCATCAAGCGTAACTCCAGCCCTGATAAGTCTTACACTATTAGAATGCTTCTACAGATACATAAATAACAGTCGTGCGAAGAAATGCAAGTGTCAGCAATTTATTCATGTTTTGTATCCCCAAAGTAACGTAGAATACACAAACACTTAACTTAGTGAAGTATGGGTCTTCTCTATACACAAAAAAGAAATCTGCCACCAGAGAAGAACAGCAATGACTTATTCCAGGTAAGTGTTTCTCTAAAATATAATGAGACACATTTGGTACAAATCACTTTGCTTTCCCCTTGTGCTTCTCTTTGTAGTCAAATTACAAAACCATTTGAAGAGAAAAAAGTTTCTAAGTGGCAGCAAAATTAACTCACTGCCTGTTTTGACCATACTAGAACTCCAAGAAGGGAAGGGCTCTGGGGTGTCAGCAGCAGAATTCCCTGGTCTCCGAGCATCGTTTGGGACCCCACTGCAGAAACTTAGAACACCTACTGCTTTCTGAAAGGCACAGAGATGAGGTCTACTATCCCAGATCTCCAGGCTTGCTTCTCTTCCTTTCCTTCCTGCACTGGGAAAAAATGTTACTCCAACAGGGTCTCATCTGCTATACTTTAGCAACAATATTTGGATTTTATTTGCACCACTGTGAAGCTTTGAAGAAGGTCTGCTGAAGCATATGGGTTGATCTTCCCTCTTTATCTGCGAGCATTAACCATTGTCTGGAAATATCCCTCCAGAAGCCTTGTTAAATATCTGGCTCCAGGGATGTCATGGCATGTGGAGGTTCCCAGTCGCATAACATTGTTTGAAGCATTAATAAGACATTATCTTATGTGATTCTTTAGTGATTCTTCATCACAAAATTTGACCCTCCGAATCCAGCACATTTTATTCTGATCAGTCAAGTGTTTGGAACAACAGGAGGTAGCACATTTTTATTTTAACCTTACTTGTCTTTTCTTAGACCACAGGAAGCTGACGATAACTGTAATGTGAAGCTTACTCCTACTTAGCCAGAACTCCCAAAGAAACCAGTTGGAAATTTAGACTGTTAAAGAAGAAAGGAGGGAAATATGTTCGGAAGGAAATATATATGTAATGTGTGTAATTGGGCCTGCTTTCTGAAGTCATGCTCCCTCGTGCCTATTACTTTCACTCAAGGGTGTCTTACTAAGTGGCACCGTAACTTATTTTGGTGTTTCTTTCAGTAGACTTTAAAAGCATTTATCAGGCTGAAATTCTTAGAGCAGCACACTCTGTTTGGTATCATTAAATCTCATTAGCAATCAACATTTGAAAAACATTTTCTCAGGGTTTTTTCCTTAATACACATACATATAGCTTTCCCGTAATTAAGCAGGTCTATTAGTTTCGCATCGTGGGTGGGATGGAATTTTAAATAACATCCATTTCTTTCGGAAATAAATAGGAGTCTGAAATGAAAAAGTCCTCAGTTAGCTGGCTGTTGCTATAAGGGTGTGAAAAAGGATGGGATGACAATAATGCAAAATTTACCGTGCTGTATTGCTGAGAAAAGGGTGGAAGGTTTTCAATCAACACAAGCCTCAGCAAAGAATGATCACTTCTGTGACAGGCTGTGAAATCCAATCTCTGCTGAACACAGATCTAACCTTTCAAGGAGGTTTTGCAGAAGGTTAATTTCACTCAAACACTGAACTCAAACCTGGATGTAACGTGCTGAAACTGGAACATGAAGATGCTTGAAATGCTTGGGGATGCAAAGCTGTGCCTGGGGAGAGGGAGACTTGGAGGCCAGGTGTTTTTTACAGCCCTGTTTCTGTCACTTCTCAGCACACAGGGTGTTCAGCACCAAGGCAAACATTTAGGTTTTAGATCTAAAAGACCATATTTGTGAATATACTTGGGTTGATGGAGGTGGGCAGGGTTGTGGTTTCCAAATTTGTTTCCTTTTGGTTGAGAAATTAGTAGCACAGATCAGCCCTGCACCAGGATCTGTTTTGTTTACTCACAAAGAGGGAAGAGAAAGCCAAGCCTAACTCCATAAAAGCAATTAACAGCAGGCATTTTCCTTCCTCCAAAATTCCCAATTCTACGAGCCCAACAAATTCTGTGCCCAGGAAGTCCTGCTCTTGCTCTGTCTCTAAGTCACATTTCAACTCTTTCTGTGAGTTTTCAGCACACAGAGAACATGTCTTGAAACCAATAAACCAGCCCCATCTTGTGTTATCAGGGAAATCTGCCAGTTGACAGATCAATGTCTGAACTCCTTAGACACAATAAACAGACACGAAGTAATAAATATAGCAACAACCAAGCTCATAATGCTAACATAAAGAAGTTCTTATATGATTATCTAATAGTACAATGAAACTTGAGGAACTACTTACGCTACAAAATTTTGCACACAAGAAAATTAAAATATAGATGCATACTTGAGCTTAGTGCAGAAAATGCTGAAATTCTGTAAGTCATTTAAGCTCTTTGATCAAGTACACTCTGATTTACACCAGATTTAAGCTGTATTCACCACTAGGGAACATCTTACAAAGAAAGAGGGAGGTTTTACCCTTGTGTATCCTACAAAGTAAGATGGAGGGTTTACCCTTCTGTCACTTTGGCACTCCTCTTTTGATAAGCCTTCTTATCTGGCATCAACATCAGAGCTGCATTCATTGTTGTCTCTGTGCTGAGCTGTGTAAGGGGAACATCTGATTGCAGATCAGTCAAAGTGTTTACTTTTTTCTATAGTGCAAAAGCAATAAAAGTAGTTTCTAGAACTACACAGGATGGGCGTGCCTGGCTGGAAGGAACATGGAGATCTGATGATGACACCAGAAAGTAAAAATAATCCTTCACATTCTGTCTAAAATGTTAATTGCTTTGCAAGCTAGAATTGTAATATTTGCTTCTTTCCCTAGCAGGTGCCAGTTCCCAGTCAGCACCTGCTGCTGACTGTTCGGACCATGATGATATCTCCTTAATTTTAAACTGTTGCTGTTAACTAGTCAGCTTCTGTTTCTTTCCTGAACATCATTCTTTTTCCTTGCTATTTTCTCTTCCTCACTGGCAACTTGGACCTTGGGACTACTGCAATTTTCCCCATGGACGTCTAGCTGCAGGAGAAGTATACATACATCTGTGTTGTATGGAGAAGAGGAACACCTGATGGGAGCTTCAGACTGACCAAGCATCTTCCGAAATAGAGAATGTAAGACTTCCCTCAAATGAAATCAGTTGTCCCTCTTCTGCTGGCCTTCCTCACGTTGTGGAAAGCTCTGGTCTCTCTCCAGGCAGCAGACCAAATCTGTAACAAAGGGCGCCAGATGGGAGGCAGGAATTTCCACTTCTAGCCAGCCTACTGTGAGAATCCTGCCTTTCCTCTTCTGAAGAGTCTTGTCATCTCTCAAAATGCAGCTGGGATTTCTCACATCAAAAACAAGTCTGGACCGCTGAGAGGTGAAAATGGCAAAGTGGTGGGATGATTTTGTGTACAGTGAGCCCACGCATCCACTGTGCCAGCTACCCCTCTGCCCAGCATTAACTCCAGGTCTGATAAGACGTGGAGAGGAGTGGTGTGCATATCAGTCAACCTGCATCAGGCTCAGCATGCCTTAAAGAAAGGGCTGTGATGGGAACTCTGACAACTTTAATCAATCTACTGCTTCTCCAGACTTGCTCCTACACATGCCTGCAGCCCTCCTGCTTCTTCTGTGTCTGTGCCAAACCTCAGATTTCACAGCGCCAGTCTGTAAAGACCATGCTGTTCATCATCCATCATGAACTCACGAGTAGGGTGTCCTAACTTCTTTACTGTACAGCTTTGAAATGGATCCTATAGCGAATAATGAATCTCCATCTATTTCTGATCTGATCTAAAACACATTTCCTTCTTTGCTGTACATCTACTTTCCATCCCTGCTTTCCATCTTATTTTCAAACTTTACCATGGAGCTCCATATGGTGTATTAGATTAAAGGCATCACACAAAGAAGGCAATGCATTTTGTTGTACTGTTCCCCATCGCACCACATCAAACTGCTATGAGAAGAGGAGAGAATATTGTAGAGAAGGAAAAACAAGGCAAAATCTTCTGCTAATCATAACTCCCATTCTCTGCAAATCTGGAGGAGCAGAAGTCATAGTCAACAGCCATATTGGTTAAAAATGATCTGTAGAACAGAAATTCCCAAAACCAAGTTCGGCTGCATACGGCAGACGAAATTAACGCCTACTGTAGCATACCTTAACTCAGTTCAGAAGAACTTGGACCAACATTATCTAACTTCAAAGATATTTCTACAAGGATGAGCTACAACTTGGTGACATTTATTATGGGACTCCATAGAATGAGAACAAAGACTCAGCTTTCCAAACGTGTATAACAGAAGCAATTGTATCATCAGCAATATGGATAGGGGGAATAAGCTTATACAATTAAATAAATATGAAATCTTTCAATTAAAATTAAAGTCTTAGAAGTGCGATTTCACGAACAGTTGGCAAGAGCTGCTATATTTTTAAGATAATAACAATCAATTCTTCCTGTACAATAAAAATAGTTATAAGAGAAAAATCACTCAAAACTGAAATGTAAGAGGACAAAAGGTCATAAATTGCAATAGAAACCCCTAGGGAATCTGAAAATGTATAGGGGTTGGGGGTTTTAAAAATTGTCTAGCTATTGAAGAAAAATATTGTATTAACAAATGGACAAATGAGACTAGAGCTATCCCTCAGAGTCGCTTCATCAACCACAATCATATGAAGAATCCAATGTACCTTTTTGAAAAGTAGTTGAAATACTGAATCTGCTAAAGCAGAGAACAAGCCTTTGTTAGCTACTTTTGAAGGTCATCAGTAGCTTTTAGTGTATAGGACGTTTTTACAACAATTAGATCAAAACTCAGATTGAAAATGTTGGTGGATTTCATAAGTTAGAATGACATCAATAGTTGACTCCTAGAGGGCACTGCCTGGGAACAAGGGTTTTATTCTAAAAAAATCTCGCTTCCACTTGGAGCACCACTGGAAACGCACATTAATTTTACGTGATAACAAATGATTGTTTGTTCATTTTAAATTTAAAGGATGTTTGAAGAAAGACGGCTTCATTTTAGTATCCTTGGGTGTTGAAAACCTGAAAACCCCTGTTGCTTGTGCAACTCCTGAGCAGTCATGTGGATCCTAATAATCAAAACAGACGCACATACGATGTCTTTGGCATGACTGTCCTTATACCATCTGTTAGGCTAAGTTTTTGCACACTAAGAAGATATAAACCAAACACTAAGAGGTCATAACTTCAAAACTGAGGTGAACCTCAACAAGCAGGCCTTCAAATCAATGCTAGCATGTCCTATCTCTGAAAAAGAACTCATTTCATAGTGCTCACAAGCTCCATTAAATGGCATGGCAAATATAAATGCTGTGGATATCAAAAATCTCAGCTCCTTTGGACCACAGCAGCATGCAGAATGTAAAATGTAAAGATTTGAGGAACAAGAAAAATTCAGTTTGCCCAACAGGCCTGCCAAATTTTATTCCTCTTAATATCATGTGAGCAGGAAGGAAAGTAATTATTATTTTTCTACATGACACTAATTCCTTTTGCAATTGACAGGCTGAACAAAGGCTGCACATGTTTTATTTGGCCAAAAGGCTAGTTTCTGTTCGAGAGCATAATGGATGATTCATTACTTTAAAAAACAAGCCTGCAAGAAAACAAAGAAAAATGTCATGTTGGTGAGGTGCTAAAACAACTACTGTTTCATGCACAAACAGTACCTGAAACATTGTCTTCTGTTACATTAGCAGGATATATATTTTTAACAAGACTGTTAAAAGGAAGCCAATTTCCTCTATTTACTTGGGATTTTAAACTTAAAATATTCATGTCACCACCTTTTAATTCCTGGAGTCCCCTCCCACAACACGTTTCTGGTACCTTTGTTAGCCTCTGGCACCTGTACCGGAGTGTGTAATGCAGACGTTACATGTAAACATGCCAAGGTAGTGGAAAGAACTGAAGGTCCCTGCTAAAACCAGTATGAACCCATGTGACAAAGGCAGTGTGGCAATGTCTGTTCTGGCGATAAGAGTGGCTTTGTGAAGCTACTAAAGAACATCCCTCCTGAGAGAAGAAATTCTCCTCACCCATTTCTGCGGACATGGATTACCTTGCAGTCATGAAATTTTTGTCCTTCAAGCTGAGCCATTAGTTAGAGGATGAATCAAAGAGTTGGAAATTAAAACATATGCTGCAGATAGTGGATAAAACGTTTAAACTCATTAAGCAGGTTGCTCACAACCAATGGACTAATTTTGTTCAAAGTCGTGTAGACCAAAACAAATTCCAAGTGTAAAAATTATAAATATTGGAAGCTGAGTGTGCCACTGCAGAAAACTGAAAATGGCATCATTCACCCATGGGTCTGTGAGGTTCTTTCCCATTTTCTCACTGTGACTTTGAAACAGTTAAATCTGCAGCATTGTCATCATATTACAACGAAAGATATACTTAGGGAATTAGATGACAGAAGATTCGAGTTAGTAAAAGCTGTGATTATAAAAAAAAGCATAGAGAGAGGATATATATATATAGCATATGGGCAGGAGTAAAAAACTTACAGAGTGAAATTAATTACTTGGTTATTTAAGGGATTGAAGATGTAAAGGATTGGGTAAGATTAAGAAAATAAATGCATACAAGAGGCTTCCAAGTAAGGTGACAGTAAGACTTATTCAACTGCAAAGCAGTTCTCAAATGAAGAGGTAAAAGGTTCATTACATCCAGCGTTCAACCATCATACAAGAAAAGCACTAGCAAATACACATAGGAGGATTATCTTTCCTCAGGAAAGAAAAGGGTGTGGTTTCTTAACAGCAGTGATAGGAAACATCCCCTATATTCATTATGTTTCTAGTTTTAAAAACTGAGATACTCTATAAGTATGAAGTTCAGCACTCTTAACCTCGCTGAAAAATGGTTTTATTGCGCAGACCTAGCATAACTTTTATTATTCATTGCTGTATTTTCTTCCAAAGGAGTAACACACATCCAGCAATACTGCATATATTGTCACACACTGTAACACAAGGTAGAGAAAAATTATTTTCTGAAATGCTTTGGTCTTTTCTTATTAGTAGGATATTGGTCCAGAGATAATGTGCATAAAGGTTTCTCTGCTTCCTGTTATATGTCACTAACACTGAAGAGAAATATGATTGAGCATATTTGAGCAAGCTTCCGTACACTTGTTAGGCAAATTTTCTGAGCTCCTTTTGACATTATTGTTTATAATAAAGACAGTTAATCTGTTCTTGTTTTTGCCCTTAGTAACCAAAATCTTTCTGTCTGGGGATCCATCCAACAGTCAATTTCTTTGGATCATGTTACCTTTCACCTGATGAATGCAATTACTCGTGGTGATAAGTAACACAGGCTACACTCTAATTTTAAGGCATACTCCTTCACTGACTTAAGGACCCTGTTCCAGTCTTCCTTCTAGCTGACAGCTTGCTTTCAATTTTACTCTGCCTACAGCACATTGCAATTTTTTCCAGAAACAAAGGAATTCTCAGAAAGCACCAGTAAAGCTAACCCCAGCATTTCCTGACATAATTCCTCAGAAATTTCTATTTTTCATTACCATTTTTAAAAGGCTCGAAATTTTCACTAAATCCTATTTAGAGATTTTCAAAATCATGAAGGTGTCTTTTCTTGGTCAAAATGTCTTTTAGGAGATAACAGAATTAACAGACAATTATGTTTCCAAATGAGAAGCATCACACAAAAGCTCTTGAACTGAGCTAAATGAAACATTTTGACAGACCAAATCTGATGTTCCTCCCCACTGGATTTTCAGTTCACTCTTGCAAAATATCAGTATTTCAGTTCCAAATGAGACAGTGCCAATGTTAAAAATCTTTCTAGTCCTTCTAACTCAAGCTGTCAAGCTGATATTTTAAATAAATCAGTAGGTCTCCAGTCTCTCAGAAATTATTTCAAGAATATTGTCCCAAATATTTTTTTAGCAACTGTCAAGTCTTTTGTATTGACAAGTTGAGAACTGTTCATGAACTTGGTCTGTTATGCATATCTCCTGGAGTATGAGAGGCCCAGGAGCAGTGTGACCACATTAGCACAGTGTAACATCTAAGGAGATAATCCTCTCAGCTGGCTTTATTAGCTGAAGAAGTTCCATGTCATATGCACCCTGCCTCTGATTTCAGAGAAAATGTGGCCAGAGACAATGAGAGTTTGCCCTCCTATCTTCCTCTTACACCGTGTCTACCCTTTGGGTGCAATATGTTGCATTAGCTGAACTCATAGCTTCCACTCATTGCCTTTCTCAAGCCTGCTCTATCAAATCTCTCACCTCAACCATGGCTCTGAAAAAAGTCCATTTTCCTAGTAAGGCTGCTCAGTAGCCCCTCATGCAGCTGGGGCTTTTTGAGCTAACAACGCCCCTCTTTTTCTTGAGGAATTGAATAGCAAGACAAAATTGCAATAAAATGATGTGCAAATCACAACGTTTTAATAGCAGCTTTCTGCTCATGGTTTTCCCCTAAAATATAGATTCACTCTGATTCCTATCCAGGATATTTTAAAACACTGGAAATAAGGTCTATAGAAAATCCCTTCCCTTTCCTCTTTACCCCCTAAAATGGACACTTGTGGTTCCAACTCATCAGGTCACACTTTGTCTGTTACCTAAGAAGGCTTTCAAATAACCCTGGCTTAGGCTGAAGCTTCTTTTGAAGGAAAAATCAATGGGTTGCTTTGTTTTTTTAAGTGTTCTAATTCTACCATTCACAGTGTAAAGAGTGGCTGTAGGTAAAGAAAAAACCTTCTTCTCCCCTTTACCTCTGTCAACCTGCTACTTTTTCTCTTTTGAATGCCTTTAGCCTGAGCTATGGGGATTTCAAAGGCTTCAAAGGCAGCTGATACTGCTGCTGAGGCTGACACTGAAAATGCTGGATTCAGCAGAGAATGCAAATGTTATGGATCCTGGAAGATCTTCATTTGTTTCAAAAGAATGGTGGCTTTTATTCATTTCAAATTAATTAAAAGGAATATTCAAAACAAGCAAACAAACAAAAACAGAACAGGGAAAAATCACAGAAGGACGAAGCAATTGGTGTGCAGCAGACAAGTTGAGTTTTCTGCTGTATTCAGAACACACTAAGGAGCCAGGACATCAGTTATGGCTCTCTTAGTGCTTTCCTCAAGCTGAGAAGGCAGAGCATAATCAGTTGGCAACTATTTCTTAGGTGCCTCTGCCCACACACGTAATATTCAAGCTGGCTCCTAAACCTTGGCCCCATTGCTGCCACAGGCTGTAGAGCAAGGGCAGAGAAGCCAATAGAGTGTCCTAGAGGGTACTGGGGGGTCATGGTGCTGGAGGAATCAGGCAAAGCCATCACAGGCACAGGGATCTCTGCTGCGCCACTGGCAAGAGACTATGGGGATGTGAGGTGAGCTGCTGAGAAGGAACTCATAGGCAAGCTCATGGATTAACTAGGGAAAGAACCCATATTATTTCTCTTCTGGATTCATGACAGACCCTAGGAGAAAATCCTGTGAAACAAGTTAGGCAGCTCTTTGCTTCTCATGTGTCAGCTGAACTGTCCCTTTCTAACTGGTTGCTTGCCATCTGTAGTGATCTCAGCATCAAGTCTGCTGCTGTCTGATTTAACATCTGCTGCAGAGGTCAGAAACTTGGTTAACAAAACATGCAATTTCTACTATTCATTAGGATTTACTGGTGGAATTATCAAAATAATCCTAAAATGCTAATGTTTTATTTATACAGATACCTGAAAGTCTAGCAGAACCTCCTGAAAAATTCATTAGGTTTGGATACCATGTGAATTTTATTTCAGGCGTTATGCTTTTAATGCAGCATCATAGCTTTTTAACTAGTGCATATTTGCTGTAATAGGCAGGCAATGCAATTAATGCAAAGAGGCTCCACATCTTTTATTAGAGAGGATTCTGGGGTTTCAATTTTGGGATTAAACAATTTTAAAAACCACCTTGAAAAGGTTTGAGTGAGAGCCCTTCAAAATGAAAAATTATTGTCTTAGCTGGTTTTGGATGAATCACTTTGGTAAAAAGAGTATTGTTTAATTTTCATTTTGAATTAAAGACCTGGAAAGCTGAGTAATACACAGGCTAATTCTGAGCTGAGCTGTGCTTCTGCTCATCTGAGTGCCATAAAAATGTATTAAAAGAGGAATTATTTTGTACACTGTGCTGTACTTCAACATTTAATTCTCAGCAGGCTATAAAATCACTTCCAAGATAATGAAATTACAAAAGAATTTTAATTTCATTTTCAATCCCTTATCATCACAAATCACTAAGAGAAGATGGTCAGAAGACGACTGGTGATATTGCTACTCTCCCTCATCTGATGACCCGGGCTTTTTGACTGAAATACTTGCAAAAGACTTTTGCAGGTAATTTAAATAAGATATAGTGCAGAAGATCCTGAAATATGCAGCTGGGTACATCAGTTTATGCATTATGAAAACACTGCTGTTAGAAAGGATTCTGAGTGGAATAGGGAAAATAATAGTAAATAGTCAAAATAATAACCAGGCAAAACAATAATGATAAATATCATCACAGTAAGAGTTAAAGTTAAAAAGACAAAATCATATACTCCGAGTGTCAGATCAATAAAAAATTAACTACGCTTTGGTGCTATTTTAAAGAAAAGGCAAAAAAAAACCCACTTTTTCCTGCAATTTGTAAAATATTGAAGAGTGAGTTGGTTTTTTTCCTCCTGGGCCAAAGTCCACAGCTGTTCAAGCCAAATTTTCTCTAGAACCAATAGAGGCTTTTCAGACTGATATTCCTTTTCACGGTTAGGCAGAGGCAGAAGCAGAGGACTTACAGGACCAACACAAAAGTTACTGGCCTGTTACAAAGCAGATCTTAATATAATTCTTCCATGAAGACAGGGTGCATGGCTGGAGGTACAAACCAGTTTAAACTTCTGCACATTTAAAATTCTGGTTTGAGCTAAAGTTAAAGACTGAGACATCTATAAAACCCCAGTAAATTAAGGGAATCTCCTCAAAGATCAAGGAATGAAATATCCAAGAAATAATCCAAGAGTAGCCTTCTATAGGAGAAACAATGACCCTAGCTACTTAAAATGTGTTCAAGCGGTAATTTCTAGACACACACACACCAAAAAAAAAAAGTTCAAAAAAATTCACTGGACAATTGTCTAAGCAGTTTCCCACACACAATTCAGCACATGCCAATAGATTGAGCATATCTTACTTAAGCCCAAGTTCAGTGCAAAGCGCAACACCGCAGGTCAGTTCAATTATCAGGGAAAGGCCTTCAATCATCTCATGCAAGCAAGAGATAGGGCCATTCTACGCCCTCGGGAATGCAGGCTCCTTCACTTTCCAGAATGGGCAGGGTACGGTGGGTGGGAGCAAAGCAAAACACTGCCTCCTCCAGCAGCCCTCAGTCCTGGCCAAGCACTGTCTGAGCTTCTGCAAAGACCAGCAGATCTGGATGACCATCACAGTGACCTGTGATCTTAATCTTCTAAAAGTGACCACCTCTGTGACTTAAAGCAGGTCACGACCTGCTTCCTAAGCTGTGATGTAACTTCTGAGAAGGAGCAAAACCAGAGGTCTTGACCTCTTCTCATACTGGATCATACCCACATATATCAGCCTGTTTATGCATTATAGTCCTCCCATCACCCAGCAACACGACTGTGGGACTCCTGTTTTGGTCCCTCTTGCAGTTGCAGTTGGTGTAATTTATCCAATGACTCGTAAGATGAAAATGTGTGAAGACAGGGGCTAAGTGGAAATAGAGGAAAAGAGAAACAAAACAACGTGATCAAGTCTGTAGAGCTGGACACATTTCGAGCCTGCAGCTGAACTTTCCCACAACCCTGGTCAATGCTTCGGGTTCTGCCTCCTTTAAAAAATCAAGAAACTAAACCAGAGAAGGAAGGCAAGGAAAAATATAATGGAAATGTGTCTTGGTTGTTTGTTTCAGAAATACAGCTACACTACTCAGTTTTGCAGTGATTTATACCTGCTTAGCAGATGCCTGCTCTAAGCTCTCATACCTGTTCTCAAATAACCTGTGAAGATAAGCCAGGAATGCTCTTCCAGCTGGAGACATGAACCATATTTCATTTCTTGTGTAATACTTCTGCACTCTGTGTTTAACAGGTTTCTCTCCTTACTTTATTTAGTTTAGTACAACTTTTTAGGCTAACACAGATAAATTTATGAGTCACATTTATTTATGCCCCTAAAACAGCTCCATTGTGATGTATGTGACGAACTGAAAGAGAAGTGATTCCAGAAGCTGCTCAGGCGTCTGTGTATCTGTGCCAAATTCCACATTATATTTATCTCTCAGCTATCACCCAAACACAGGCTCAGTTCATACTAAACACGCTTTCTGTTTCCACAATATGTTCTTTTAACTACATCCATAAAATACAAATTACAAATCACCTTTACCTTCTGTCACCTCTCTTTACCGGCTCTTCTCCATTTCCTTTCTTTCTTTGCTTTATTCATCCTAATGTTGCCACACACTGTATAAAAGTTAAACTGAAGAAGAATCTGCCTGTAGGTGTAGGTGCCTTTTCCGCCCACATTTAACATGGCACGGATTAAATTACATGCCAAGTGATCCCATTATGTCTTATGGGAGGGAGCTCCATTATTGGTTGCAGAAAGCAATGGCAAGGTGAATAAGAAGTGGAAGTGATTTGCCAAAAAAATGGACCAATGATGGATAAAATCTTTTAACATCTACAACTAACTAGCACAGTATGACACTTCCACTTCCATCCAAAACTAAGGCCACTAACAATATCATTGATTCTGTTTTAAAGGTATAACCCAGGTGTCATTTTCTTACCCGAAATAAGTCAAGTCCTTCAGAGAGATTCAGAAGTTTATTGGTTTAATTTCAAAGCAAGCAGACTTCCCAAAGTTCTTTAAGCTATTTACATAGCTTCCCCTAGGAAGAGAAAACCCTCTGGGAGACCTAAAACTGCTGAATAATGAAGTTGTTCACAACTAACTTGCATTAGTCCAGAAAAATCAGGGACCAGGTAACTTTTTAAGACATTAGGCGTAGAGAGGTGTGATGATTTAAGAGACATGGATTTGAAGGGTGGTCTCATCTGTGCGTAGGGAATTGGCTGGATCATCATAGCCAGAGAGTTGTGTTTTAACAGCTCTGTGTCCAGATAGAGGCCAGGGATGACTGGCGTTGCTCAGGTCCCTGTCTGGAATTGGGGTTCTTCAATACTTTCATCAATGACGTAGACAATGAGATCAACACACCCTCAGCAAGTTTGCAGATGTCATGAAGCTGGAATGGTGCAGTCGACACAACTCAAGGAAGGGATGCTGTCCAAGGGGACCTGTACAAATGTGAGAAGAAACAGGTCCAAATGCACAGTGCTGCAGTGGGTCGGGGCAATCCCTGACATGAGTACAGGCAGGGAGAAGAACTCACAGAGAGCAGCCCTGTAGAGAAGGACTTGGAGGCTCTCATGGACAAAAAGCTGGGCATGAGCCAGCAATGTGTACTTGCAGCCCAAAAAGCCAACCCCATCCTGGGCTGTACAGCAACAAACGTGGCCAGCAGGTTGATAGAGGTGATTCTTCCCCTCTACTTTGCACTTGTGAGACTCCATCTGGAGTGTTGCATCCAGCTCAGGGATCCCAATGTTGAAGCAAGTGCAGAGGAGGGCCATGAAGATGATCAGAGGGTTGGAGCACGTCTCCCATGGAAACAGGCTGAGAGTAAGAACTGTTCAGCTTGGAGAAGAGAAGACTACTGGGAGATCTTACAGCACCTTCCAGTACCTAAAGGGGGCTTTTAGGAAAGAGAGGGAGCAACTTTTTACTTGACCAGATAGTGATAGTATAAGGGAGAATGGTTTTGAACTAAAAGAGGAGATTCAGATTAGATGCCAAGAAATACCTTACTCAGGGGGTGATGAGACTTTGCAAGAGGTTGCCCAGTGAAGATGTGAATGCCTCATCCCTAGGACAGTCCAGGGTCAGGTTGGACGCATCCCTGAGCAACCTGATCCAGTGGAAAATGTCCCTGCCAATGGCATAGGAGTTGGAACTAGATGATCTTCAAGCTCCTTTTCAACTCAAGCCATCCTATGATTCTATGATTAAACAAATAAAGCTTTTTTGGCATTGATTTTTTGGCAATGTCAAACACTGGTGCAGATTTCTGTCAAAAAGGTTTTTGTCCTTACATCAGTTCCAGAGTAAATGAGCATCTCGCCTGGCTGTCAAAGACACAGGGATTCAACAGGAAACACATAACCAATAGGCTGGGTGACTAGAAGAAAGAAAACAACTAAACAAACAAACAAACAAACAAAAAACCCCAGACTGGTGTAATTTAGGTGTTAGAACTAGGACTTCAGGAGTTTTGTCTAGAAGCCATGCTGAAAGGACTTTTATCCCCATTTGCATAGGGTTGGCACTGAGTTCCCAAACCTGTACTTGGATGGGACTTTAATGACCCACTGCTTGAGCTATATTTTAAAGACTTATCATATGAATGTTCTTGTTATTTTTTCTTGTTCTGATAGGGAATGAAGAGCTGACATTTCCCCAGTTATGAACATATGAATCATCACTCCCTTAAAAATTTGCTGTTTGCATTTCAGATCTAAAGTTTCATATTTTCTGAGGTCTCAGGTAGTTGTTAGGAGCAGTTAATACTCAGTTCATATTTTTACACTTGTTAAAAGAATTTTAACATAAATTTTAAGTTGGAAAGCCACCAGAAACCCGAAAGATTATTATGTTTTACTTTCAGCAGGACATCACCACAGAAACCTCTCAGAAATTTCTGTTTGAACAGTGGTATATGTTTCAGAGGGACACTCAGTCTGAAAATAAAGGGTTCACATGGTGGAGAATCAATCACATTCCTGGGTAAGTTATGTCTATGTTTAACTACCATCAGTGTTAAAAACCAGTTCCGTGCTTCAAATCTAAATTTGTCTTGCCTCAGCTTCCAACTGCTGAATCTCATTATGTTATTTTACTGATAGATTAAAGAACTGGCTATGAGAAATCTGTTCCTCAGGTAGATACTCACAGACCAAGATCAAACCACCCCTTAAACTTCTTTTCAGTGAAATAAGTAGATGAATCTTCTTAAATTTCTCAGTATGAAATATGTTTTCCAAACCCAAAATCTTTCATTGAACCTCTTTGAATGCTGCTCGCTATTCATAATGCTTTTAAACTGCAGCACAGGAAAGATCTCCTGTGCCAATTATCAGTTGTGGTGACTATAATTATTTTAAATGTAATTATTATTAGGGTCCTTACAACCTTTTATGTGTGTATCTGGTTTAGAGACATCTGAAGTTCAACAGAACCAGAGAGATAAGTTGTAATGCTGTTAGATGCCAGTTTGTAGCTAACCACAGAATATTAACCTCAGCAAGAGGACAGTAGTTTTACGTTATTTCTATATTTCCTGGTGGATAGATAAGCAAATATGTTTGGGAGACAAATGTATCTGGGGGAGGTGAATAACTGTGCTGCTAGATATTCTTTTTGGTGCTGAACTTCTGACAATCTACATTCAGGCACGGACAACAGACCCTGTAACAGAAGCCAGAGTAAGAGATCACCTGTTTTGCATATAAAATCCAAGGGCAAGCTGCTCGAACCGCATGTAAAGAAAAGATAATACTTATGTTTGATCCTTACAGCCCTCTTCTCTCGTTGCTGCTGTGCCTGCTGAGGAAGGTGTCAGCTGCTTCACTGAGGCAGAAGGAGTTTTTACCCCCTCTTTGCACCTACCTAGTATTTTACTCACAGCTCTTCATTTTAATTAGGTTATCTTACCATCATACAGTTTTGCCTACATGTCTGGGAAGCTTTGAACCAGAGCTAATAAAATAAAATAATTTCTGACAAAGATGATAAGCTTCTTTACTTTTTTGTCCGTTTTTTACTTTGTAAAAATCATTTGCAAAGAAAAATAGAAACATTTCTCGGTTTCGAAATTAAAATAAAACAGAGGGCTTGGCATATTTTTCCTTTGTCTCCTTTAACTGTTCGGGCAGAAATTGTGTTCTCTCTTTACAAAGACAAAATGAAAATATAGGTCATACTAAGTAGGTCTTTATCTAAACGGAAAGAACAATATCTCTACCGTACAAAAAAGACAAAAACACTTTTGGCAAAAAGTACCACCTCCCCAAGCAAAAATGCATGTGTTGAGATGTCAAGACCACACACAGCTTAACTAGTGCTGTGGTATTGATCTTCCCAAATGTCTGTGGCCTGTGCCAGCTATTCCTATCACTGCTAAACTTGGCTTTACCCCCTTGAATTCACTCCTTCCCACCTTTATTTGCACCTGTCAGTGAGAGAAACAGTAGCAGACAGAAGGAAATTGTTTGTGTCATCTATATCAGAGTAGAGCTCAGGCTCATCTGTATTCTCGGTTAGGTACTTAATGGGCACTTGAACCTGAGGTGTCATGGTTCTCTCAGTGAGAGCCCTGTGGTGATACCCTTGGTTCAATTCTCTCTGTTCTTCTGTTTCTTTGTGAATGAATCTGCAACAGCATCGAAATGTCAATTGCTGAAGCCCTGCAATACTAGGAAAGGTTTTCGCTTCTGTCACTGGACACAGCAACAAATACACATCAACATAATCAGGATTTTTAGTGACCCAAATCCAGCTCCACTACCCTAGATCAGTGCATTAATTTCAGAAAGGCTAGAAAACACCTTAAAGGGAAAACAAAGGGAAGATACTAAATGCTAAATGTTCAGCACAGTACATGTTAATTAACTTAGCCATGCAGTTCCCATTACTGTTAATAGGAATCAGATGGCTAGATCCCTGTGCTAAAAACGTACTTTTAAATAGATATCTGTGTGCATGCCAAGCACAAAGAATCAAGGTAGCAGAAAATCTCAGTGAGGAAGACACAAACACTGAAGACACTGAAGGCATCTAGAAAGGTTACAGAAGGACTTATAAAACTGGGGCAAAATTGTTCTATGAGATCATTTACTGGAAGTAGTTTTCTTACAAACTGGATAAGGTTTTAGAGAACAAAGTGTGCACTGGCTGAGAACAGAAGTCTTCAAAGTCAGGGGAACAGCTATGCTTATGCAGAAGACATGAGGAGAATGGGGGCAGGCTGTAACAGGACCACACAGGAGTACACAGCCTTGACTTGCTGCCTAGGAAACTCCACAAAGACACTTAGTGGTGGAACACAAAACAGTATGGCTGTAGCTGCTGAATTTATAACTGATTTGCAGGCCTAGCTTATTGGCCTAAACTCCTTCAGAAGACAGGGATAATACAAAAGCTGCTTACTCCCTGTAGAAGCACGTAGTAAATACATATTGCAATATATATATGTCTCATTAAAATTTCAGAATATAGAAGTGACATTCAAAGCAAATACCTGAAATCAACTGAATTTTTAAAATTCAAACCAATGTTTTGGTAGACATATACATACATAAACATAAAAATGAAGATGATAAAGAGATACATATATTTTTTTTCATCAGAGGTCAGCTCTGCTGAAACAAGGGATTTCAAATCTAAAGTCTGGAGTTATATTAATGTTGTTGATTATTCGTTATGTACAATTGTTACAAAACTATATTGTATTAATTTTCACATAATAATTAAGGCCGAATTAAGGTATTTACATTACTAGATGGCATCAAATAATGAAAGAAGACTCAAGGTCTGAAGAATAAGGACTGCTCAGTTGCCATGACAAAGTGAGAAATCGGTGCCCAAGTCTGGACATTTATTGACTCAGATACACAAAGGGAAAAGAATCAAAACAAAATAAAGAGTCTTCTGAAACTAAAATAGAGTTTCTGCACGAAGGAAAAAGAATAATCAAACTGTATCAAAATGCTTTTTTCAGAGACAGGATTTTGGATACACTCTCTGATTCTGTCTTGTAATCTTTCTTCATCAGGATGAAAGAGTTAGTTCTGTTGTTCAGGTATGAGCTGTGAATGATAGTTTCTTTTCCTGTCTTTGAAAAAACAGGCAGACATGATTACAAAAGGGAAAAAAGATACACAAAGGTGAAGGAAATACGTCTTTTATTGATGTTCTCAGGCTTCATGGCAGCTGTCAAGTTACAAACAGACCATTCTGGGCTGCCAAAGTGTTGGGATGCTCTTACACTGAACTTGCTGTTATCATCCGAGTAGGCTGATCAGGGTACAGGGTACTCTTGCTCAGCCAGACTCCTCCAGACCACTTTTTCTTGCCTTTGGGATGCCATGAAAGGATAGAAGGGGTATTGGCCCTCTTAGAGGCATCTCAGCATAAGCATGGGGCAAACCCTGTTCCGATGCTGTGGCGTATTCAGCACGCACTCTGCACCTCCTCTGAAATCACCCCTGTGTGCATGTGCTTGTGCTCAGCCACAGATCCAGTGATGAGGCCAAGCCTTGCATGAACACTGGTGCTGCTTTTATACCAGTAGGTTAAACAGGTTGCTGACAAATGGCAAAACACAGTGCAAGTACATATTCCTTTCCCCCCTCAAAATGAGGTAAGCACTCCTGAACTGCTTTTTAGGGACAGTCCCAGGCCTGTGTTATCCCTTCAGCTATGTCCAGAAATTGCCTGTGAGAGCACTAGCTGACCCTGGCCAGAGAGAGAGTCCTGCTGCTGATGTGCCAGCAAAACCCCAGCTGTACCTGGCCTGGTCCGGCTTACTAGAACAGGCAAAGACGAAGAGACTGGTTGAGGGGTCTGATCTAGACAGTTACAGCCTGTGTGCCACATGCTGGCTGCACACCAGAGGCTGCGAGACAGCCACTCCTCAGGACCCTGCTGTAGGCCCTGGAGTTCCTTTGGTCCCCACTGCCAGAGGATTTGAGCAGAGAATGATTGCATTACAACTCTGAATTCAACACTGTACTAAGCTGGCTGTATAATGAAGCAGTACCTCTGAAGACAGATATCCAAATATCAAGATCTATAAAGGACTTCAGTGTGGTGAAACTGAGCCATGCTTTTTGGTGAAGCTGCTTGGTCCGTTCTTTCCAAGACGTCGGGATTGTGCTCCCCAGCACAAACTCAGCATCAAGTCAGAATACTTCTCTCTTTATCCTCTTTTCTGGCTCCAGTAACCCTACATTAATTTCACCACTGTGAAAGACCAGGACACTCTTAAGAGTGCAGGATATGCAGTTTTAAACTCAAATTCAGATGTCACACTTGCCAGGCAGGTGCTGTGTAGAAAATGCACAGCTCTTTCTCTATCCCGGTCTCTGAAGAGAGGAAGAGCTAGGGAACCACCACAATGGGATGAGTTAGTACCACAGAGTAGGATGCTTTTGTGTTACATAAGTGCTAAATTCTGGGATGTGGGTAATTTCATGAGAAAAGTCGGATTTAAGACACCATCCTCCTTTCTGAACACTCACTTCTGACTAGCTTTGGCTTCCTCCCAGTCACTGTGTGCACTTTCTCCATTTGTTGCACAGGGCCATGGGTGCTTTTGGGCTCCGTGTACTCCACTCCTAAAACTGCAAGACTTGCTAACCCTGCAAGGCCCGTGCTTCTTTGTGCATTTGGGTCTGACCGTCCTTGCTTCCAGTTACCTCTCAACTGAACAGCAAAAGCTATTTAACAGACCAGTGAGCTTGGTCCTTTCAAGTCAGTCGGAAATGAGTTGCCCTCAGAAACCATTCTTCCCTTTTGTCCTCTCATCAGGATTTTGCAGTTAGCCTTTTTCAGTCCTAACTGTGGCTATTTAGAACTTGAGTCTTTTGTACTGATATGTCACTGCCACAGAAGTGGGCAGATTTGATTATCTTTCTGATCCTTGTGAGTAATCTCATTTCAAACTTTGACCTCCCACAGGCACCTGCTCCTTTTGACATCAAAGCCAACTCTTTATCACGGAAGTAGCTTAGCCTTATGGCAAAATTATCGATTGCAGATGACTTATATGCTTTACCTGCTGTGCTTTATCAAAAGCTGATCCACTCATTTGTTGCTTCTTTTGAAAATTAGGTTGAATTTGATACAGTCTCAAGTAGCTGGCTCTATACTGGCTTGTAACTTCTCAGGAATTGTCTCCATCTCTCTTCTTTTTGCATGCCCAGCTTCCATCCCTTACACTCTGCACCACTACTGCTCAGTGCCTCAAAGGCAGGCTGACACATTGCCCAGGATCCCCCTCTTTTCATCCAAACTTCGTGGTAAGGTGCAATTTCTGCCCATCATAAATCTCTGTCTGTACTCAGACCTGCTCTCTGGAAAACAGCCCTCCTGTGGGAGAACAGGCAAGGCCTCCCTGCAAAACTGGGCAAGCCACTGGCTTTACTTCCTTTCTCATTCTCCTGCATTTCTGTTGGATGCACCACAGGCAGAATGCATCTCATCACCTGTATGAGCTGTCACTTGTGACACAGACATCCATTGCTGTATCTAGTGTCAAGTGTGATTGTGTTTGTATTGCCATATACACAAATGTCTCCTAGAAGGCTCACCAACATCTTAAATGATAACTTATCACAATTGACAAGTTCCCATTTTTCAGACAATAGGTCTAATTCATCTGGCTGTGATCAGTTCCCTTTCCTAGTAGAATTTTCTTCTCTTTTGGTCAGAATCCAATCATTCTTTTCTGCGGCTAATGATGCGTTGAATGAATGTATCTGTTTACCAATGCCAACCTCTTCTATCAAATAAAATTTCTTTTGCTACCTTCATGTACTCAACAATTTTCTTAGACTTTTCCTAAAAGGGTAATGACAAGTTTGATACTGTAAGCCAAAAATTAAATAACTACCTTATGTTCTAGCTTCAAGATCTTATTTTAAGTAGTCTATTCTTCTAGTTTTAAGAAATTGCTCCTGACAGCCTTTCCCCTTCAATGCTTTATTCCATTCAATTTCACTTACAACATTCTGCCTACTTCCAAAGTATTAGGGAGTAAGTGACCATTGAACATAGACTCTTCAAATCAAGGTTGAGCTGCAGAGCAAAACACAGAGAAAAGAAACCTGGCAACATTTTCTGCCCCTTCATATAAAATGGCTCAACGTGGTGCTTCCCCAGAATTAAGTCAAGCCCACATCACAATTAGAATTTTTCTCCATTTGTAGGATTGGCATGGCTTTATAGGGATGGCTGATGACATTGCACAGGATGAAATGTGAGCTATGGAACATGAAGCTTCAGTCTGTACATCTGGCAAATCAGAACTCCATAGGAAGAACTGCCTGCCTAGCAAGTGTCACCTGCTGAGAGTGATACTGCAAACCATGGCCCCAGACTCCCCTAAGTCTGGCTGTGACTGCTTAATTTAGTGCCTTCATTATCATCTGCATTTATTGTCAGAATGTGGAGTTATAGCTGTTACTGCTTTGAGATTTTTTTCTTCTTTTTGTAAAAATGCTGAAGAAATGGTGTTACAACAATTGAGAATGCTGAAGTTTTAGGACTAAAGAAGAATAGAGTGTAGCTGAACAATAGCTTTCAAAGGTTTGGTTTTTTTTTAAATAAGCCACAATTCTTATGCTCAATTGCATATAAACAAAATAAAATAGCATACTAGCAATAAATGGAAACATTCTTAATACCTCAAATCCCAAAAATTTCATGTACAGATGCCTGCATAAAACTAAAAAGTATCTCATTATTTGAAGTAATGGGAGACATGTTCAAGGACTTTTTAGCTAAGAGTGATATCTATGAAAAATGGATATAAAAAAAGTTTACATTTACATGCATTTATCTATAGAAAGAAGAAGAAAAGTATAAACACACATATGTGCACATTACTGTGATTTTTTTCCTCACTGTTCTTAATGTGCTACTTGACTTCACTGAACAAAGTCCTGTCAGAAAAGAGACCCTATCTAAATACAAATACAGCATTCTGAGCAGTGTGTCCACTATTTGGTGGTCTTTATGTATCTGATACAAGACAAATGTAATAAACTAGAAATCACTGATAAGAAATACTGCTTCCAAAACCTAGAAAATTTTAAAAATTCTGATTTCAAGATGGATATTGAGAATAGACTTTGAATCTATCTTACACATTAAATGATTTGTGATACTATTCCAAAATTGCTCTTTTTTTCAAATTCAAATTATTGGGTTTTTTTTCAAGTTCAAATTCTGTATTTTTTCTTATATTTTAAATTATTACTACCATAAATAACCCAGGCAGAAGACACAACCATCCCACTAGGACCAGTTTTCGAGGGTTATACTATAATCATGTTCTGACATTTAACATGACACACATAATTTGAGACCATTACAATTCTGGGTCAAATCCAAAACTGATTTATAGGAGGTAAAATTTAGGCTCTCTATACATAATTGCACCCTCAGGAATAAAACAAAGCATAATAAGGTGATAAGGTGTAAATTGGACTAAAATATATGTTCACCTTTCGGGTTCTTTACAGCTTCAAAGCAAAGCCCATTGAAAATAAGGGAAATTTTACTGAATTTGGTGGCATTTGGATTCAAAATGATTATAAAATACTTTCTATGTTGTTTGAATGCAATTAATTTCATCTAGGAAAAATGAGGGATCCTAAATTTTTTTGAATTATCCTAGCACATGCACACAGTTAAATCTGACAAAATGGTGAGGTGACAGATATTTTTCTCTTCCTTCCTCCAGGCAAGAAGTTAAGTATGACAGTCATTAAAGGACTTCAATCATGATGTCTGTCATGATTCAGTGATGGATTTGGGTGCAGATATACATCCATTCGTATGTTTTCCATTTCCCTTCAGATTTTTTTCCTCTGGCAAACTATACTGAAAATGACCAACTCACACTTCAGTTTCCTTCATGGCATAGAAATCCAGGCACAATCTGCCAAAATCTAAAAATCCTGTCCTTGGTGGTATCTCTTAAGAGGTCGCTTAAAAGCACTCTTGATCATTAGCATGCATCAGTAGCAATCACCACCAGCACTGCTGTTCCCACTGGTGCAGGCATGGAAAGGTGATGCCATCACAGACAGAACGGTGGCCTGATCAATACATGCTGACTGCACACCTGTGGTCACACACCCACACTTTATTGTTGGTCATGCTGGATCACAAAACCCAGAAGACACTGCCAATTTTAGCTGAAATCTTCATGTTTCTAGCAGATTTTAAAGCTCTTCATAAAGTGCTGCTCTACCTTGTCCAGAATCACCATTTAGAGATGGGGAAATTGAAGGGTCCTGGCTGCAGAACACCTTCTGGATTCACAAATGACCTTGAACTGATTGGCTGCCAAGGGCAGATGGCCAAGCAGAGGGTAGCCCCTATACAACATGTGCTCTCATAGTATACATGAGGCAGATCCAGGTGTTTTCTGGAGGCCCAAAGGGTTGGCAGAGAGCTCCCCTGTGATGGCTCATTCCCACCACTACAGCCACCATCTCTTGGTCAGAGAGCTGCTGATCACTCTGTGGCAAGACTGGAGGAGAAGCAGTAGGTAAGAAAGAGGTTCTTGTGTCTGTCTGAGTGTAAAGCACAGTAGGAGCTAAGAGTTGGATAACATTTACAGACGACACTCTCAAGATAACACATCTCTCAGTTCCCAGTCTCGCAGAGTGCCATTTGACATCTGCTTTCAGCAAGGCTTTGGCCCCTCAGCATGAGATAGGATCCCTGCCTTTGGGCATTTCTTCATGGTGCAGTGGATCACAGTGCACACTGCTGAGGCACTGAAGTTAAGAGTGCTCAGAAAGCTAAAAAAGCAGGACAGTCCAAGTCACAGAGTTATCAGAGGCTTGGCTGACCTATGCCTTTGAGCCAGCACCTCTGCTCTGCACTGTGTGATCAACACTAACTCTGCTGAAAAAATGTAGCTGGGTCCTGCGCAATTTGTGAACACAGTTGCAAAAAAAGTGATGTAACACATTTTCATATTTTATGTAGTTCCAGTCAGATAGCAACTAATTACCATTATTCTTCTAAGTGGAAAAAGAGATTTCAAGATAATGTTACAGAAGAATTAGAGCATATGAGTAATGGGCACATTATGTGTTATCTATGTTTGTTATAGATATACATACACAAAATCTAATTGCCATGAGAGTTGGGTCTGAGACTTTTAACCTATTCCTTCTGCCTTGATTTTTCTCATGAGAGAATTTCCCCTTTTGGAGATGGAATAACGATTATCCTTAAGAAATGCACTCTTTTTTGAACATAAGTTCAAAAAACTGTGGTTTAAACATTCTCAGAGCCCTTGAAGCCAAATAACTGATTCATTCTGGCATTTTCAACATATCTTTGAAAACTCTAATGAATGCTTGAATAAAATAAAAGTCTTATATTAGCATTTACTTTATCTAAGTGCTTTGGGAGTGGAAATTAGTGACTTCCATTTTATCACTCAACATTTCCCTTAATTCAATTCACATGTTTGTCAGCAGCATTGAGCCTCCTTATATTGCCAAGAGATACTGGCTTTTTGCAAAATTTTTCTGTGATTAGGTTTTTGCACCTATGTCAAATTAATTATGACCCTTCCTCTCAGTGCACTGAAAACACATGGTTATCCCAACCTAGCCATTTTGTCTGATGAGCAGTACAGCCCTCTGGGATGCAATGTTTCCCACAGGTGCTTTCCTCCATTTCTTTCCAAGATATGTCATCACAGAGGCCTCCTGTTCTGTGGAACTTGCACTGCTACTGGATAGTGACCCAGAAGATTCGCTTGAAAAACCTGATTTAAATTTATGCTTTTATAACACCAGATATACTCTGACAATTCTGTTTTTTGAAGAGTGCATGTGTGTGTGCTCATACATGTATGTTTCTTTTGTCTCTGGGTGTTTACTGTGCAAAAAAGCAAGTGATGCTCATCTAGTTCACTAGATCCTGTGCCTGGTTCTCAGGCTGAACTCTCTGCAAATGGAGCCAAATCAAATGTTTTATGGACACCAAATGCCCACTAAGTTGTCTAAGAAGGATTTAATAGTGCTTTTTCGGGTAGTTATCAGCTAGCCTTCTTTAGTTGGCCTCCTTAGCAGTCCATAATCCAATATCATGGCTTTGATAAGAGTTTTCAGCCTTTATTTTATTGGCAGAAATAAAACTCCCTAATTCTCCAATGATTCCAGGATCACAGGAATCCCAGATCCTCCATTCCCTCTACTTTGACTAAATCTTTTACAAGGAATTTTAATTTTCAAAGAGTAATCAGCAAACAGACCAGATAATCCTTTTAAATATTGGCTGGGAAAGTGCACATGGATTCCTACGATGTACACATACAGGCATGTCTGCTGCAGCATTCCAAATCTGTGGCATATTTTTTTCCAGTTTTACCATTTTTTTCTTAGTCTGCAGGGATTAGGAAAAGAATTGAAGAAAAAATTAGTCTGGTATATGCGGCAATCTGTATCTACATCCCTATAATAAAATCTGAGTCTTCAAGAAATAGGCTATTAAGTTTCATCTTCCAGCAATATTTTTGCTCATTATTTATTATTATAGGCTGAATTTCCTTAAGGAGCCTAAAAGATTTTTCTGTCAAAATGTCAATTAAATTAAGCAAAATGTTTGCATTTAATGCTAGTGATTTCTCTTTAAAATTTTGTTCTTCATACATAATAAATAAGACACTATTAACTATTGCTGCCTAAAATCATTGTTTGATTTCCCAGAGGAGCATGATGACAGAACTGACTCTTATCTTAGGGTGACTTTCAAAAGAGGAGACAAGGTTAGTGACCTTACCTGAGTGAGTGACTTTAGACACTTAAGAGGCAAGGTAGATAAAAGTTTGTTAAATGAAAAATGGATGGCCTTTTTCCTCACAGACTGGAATGCATTCCCCTTGATGAGAAAGGAAATTGTGATGGGAATCTGGGACATCCTGAAATCTTAATGCAGAAGTAGGGCTCCTGAGTAGCAACTCATAGCAAGCCAGAACTGAGCAGCAGCTCACTGCTTATTAAAGCATTAGTGGAGTATTGAATTCTAGGAGCAGAAATTACTCATTTTTTGCACATAATTTATTTCTTTTCAGGCAGCCGCTGACCCTGAATTTCCACTTGTATGAATTTTGGATTTGCTTGCTGAGTGGGACAGCACTGGAGCCTTCTATTTCCTTAATTTGTGGATTTGGGTTCAGTGACTTCAGTAATGTGTTTCTTTGCTTATTTGCTCTGATTTGCTTCAAAGTGTGATTCCCTTTGGGGTCCCTTGACTCCTCTCACCTGAACAAACTGTAGCCCTGGTCTCTTGCTGTAAGCGAGGTACAGATAAAGTGTCACTTCCCAAAGCCAGCACACCTACAGCACATTTGCCTCTTCCAGAATGCAATTCTAAAAGGTAAAATTAGGATTCAATTTGCATTTCTGAAAATTATTTCTCAAAGAGCAATGTAATTTTGAATTCAGCGGTTTAGGGTTTTTTTTTTCTTTCTGCTATGCACTGGCTCAGCTGTCCGGAAATGGAAATGGGAAACTAGGGGGTGGTTCTGCTTTATTTTCTTTTTTTTTTTTTTTTGTAACAGACTCTGTGGTGCTGGCAGTATTTTCTCACCTTATCAAGTAATCTATTCTTACAGGTATGAAGACTTTCATAAATTTTCTCTACATAGAGCGAAAGGGCTCATTAGTTAACTGAGTCTTGCCTCTTAGTTTAAGAAAACAAAAAGAATAAAAAAGACTTCAAATAAGCAACCACTTTTGGACAGGAAACAGGTGAAAAGGAATGCTTAAAATTTTTAGATTCAATAAAAGCAATGTAAAACAAGGTGTTTTCTGATTTAACTTAGAAAATACAAATTGGAGATCTGTTGAGTAAATAAATGAAAAATAAAATCCTGCATCTGCAGTCTATCCATCTGTTTCCCTGTCTCCATCTGCAGCCACCTCTGATGTTTCTGAATGACATGAAAAAAAAAAATAAAGGCAAATGAAGACACGAGCCCTGAGAATACATCTGCCCAGTGCATAAAGGAAATCTTTTCTCTTCACTGATCCCCTGAAGTCTTGATAAATTTTGGTTGCCGTGGTTGTCTTAATACAGAGTTCCAGGTGTTATGGGCACTCTTGGGGTTATGCATAATTTATTATCCTTTCCCTGGTCCACAGAAAGAGGACATTAATAAAACATTCATACATTTATAAGCATTAAGGTCAAAGACCAACCAACCAAAACAACTATTCCACCTAAGTCCCTGGACCTACTGGACACAGAATTTGGCCCAGAGATAGATTAAATTGTATCTCATAGAAGGATTTAATTATGTATCTCTTTAAAGATCTAAATCCATGTTGAGTCCTCCCGGTCCTGTCCCCCCTCCAGCCCTTTTAGGAGACTGTTGCTTAGTTTAATTATCCTCTCTGTTAGAAAGCTATGACTTACTTCAAGGCCTAATTTGTCTAAGTCTTTGCAATAGATCTTGTCAGGTCTTTGTCAACAAGCTCAAAAATGCCCTGCTATTGGATCTCTTTTCCACGTGTAAGCATGTAGACGTGATCAATCCACCTCTCCGTCTCCTCTCGGATAAGCTGAAGAGATTGAACTCTTTAAGCCTCGCACAGTACAACTTGTTTTCCAGCTGCCGGAACAAACCTCTCAAACCTTTCATCTCTGGCACTGTTATTAGGCTGCGCCTACCTTGGAATGTGCGAGGGCTCTTCAAAGGATTTTAGACCGACCATCTGATATTCACACTGAAGCACTGTCTGAGGGGATTTTGATATTTCTTTTGATTCAGATCTTGGCTTTAAGAACCTGAAGGCTATGGCTGGTTTAGGGCTCAGTAATGGCTTTGACACAAGTGAGCAGGAGAGCAGCTCACTGCTATTGAAGGCAGGTGTGCCTCCTGGTTTTTATCTGCTATGCAGAACATATTTCTGGTACCATTTTTTTTACTCTGCCCTAGAAAATGAAGCTGTGGACACATGAGTGTAAGGAACAGCAAAGCTCTGTTTAGACCTTATAAAATCCATTGTATGGATGAAGAAGGGAACGCAGCAGCCCCCAAAAGTGTCTCTCTTCTACAGGTTACAAGCTTTAATAATAATTTAAAAAATTAAAATTAAAAAAAAAAAAGTACTACAAGGGACAAGAACACAAATGCAGAAATATGTATACACACATCATTTGACTTTGCTAATACAAACAATTGTGATCTAGATCAACAATTTTCAAAACACTTTCATACTAAATGAGGGTCTAATGCGTTTTCAGTGACATTTCAAATCATTCCCTTTCGGAAGGTGTGCCCCAGAGCCCACAAATATGGAATGTCATTCCGTGTCTTTCCACTGATTCATGCGAGTTCTAATCAGTTCCTCATTCTATGAGGGTTTAAACTCCTAAAGATATAATTAAATTCACTGCTTGATTTTTGCTATCCTCTGACACCATTTCTAAATGAGATGGGGCGCTTATTAAACTCATTTTACAGGACCTTCTAGTGAACTATAAGCCAATTTATGAGTAAATAATGCTATAATTTAGGAAACAGTTGACCATATATCCCCCCCAATGTTTTATACACTTTTCAAAGAATGAGTAGGCTTGAGGCAGAATAGAAATGGTCAAGAGCAATGAAATGCATTATGTGCAAGCTCCTGTACGCTTATAGGTTTGCTAATTAATACACTTACAACTATAAAAAATAATTAATATAAACTAAAAATAAAATCTTGGGTCTCATCTGTGATTTTCTCAAATCCTCATCGTAGATTTCAAATGTTGACAAGTGAATCAGTGTTTCTCAAACAGGGACTATGATTACAGATGTTTAATGCAAGAAGAAAATAGAACATCTTTACATAGACTAGGTCCCTTGCTTGACAAGATTTTAATATACTTCTCACACACACAGATTCACAGTAGCAGCTCAGTGCCATGTTTATTTCCTCACCTCACAGATGGAGTATGTTTTTCTCACCTTTCACATGATGCGGCACATCCCAAGAGAGATTTAAACCTCTTTTTCCTGGCTCCCATGTTCATTAATCAGCGTCTGACTTCATTGTTTTCTAAAGTCACCCCTGAGAAGGTAGTCTGAATATCAATTTGTAATAAACAGCAAGGATTTTTTGCTGTCAAGGTGTCACAGTGCAAAATAATACGCGGTTTTTCCAGACACATTTTAGCTTAAGTAACCTACCCAAGAGTCCTCAGCCACAAGGAAAGAATCATGTGTCACCAGCTCTGCTTCCTGTGTTCGATATCTCTCCCCTCAGCTCTCTCAATGCTATCTTTCCAGGTGCTTATTCTACTTTTTGAATCACATTGCTGAATCTGCAGTATCCAAACAGTATAATTAGCATGTGAAAACTCAGTACTGATAAAGTAAATGCTTTTTCTGAACAAACTTGTGCTGCTGACACCAAAGCCCATTTTGGCAAAAAGGAATATATAAACAGAGAAAAGGAAATCAGTTCCCCCTTTTTGTCCAGCAGGATCTCACAATTTGCAAAGTTCTGTCCATTGCTGTCTCGTGAGTCCCCAGGTCTGAGCAGCAGGAGGTGGGACTGGAGCAGTGCAGGGCAGGGCTGAGGGTTTGTCCCAGGACTGGGTGCAAGATGATCATGTGCCCCCAAAACAAGCCAAGAGCAGAATTCACAAGGGTAGCAATGCAGAGGGTCTGCAGTATTTGGCCGTGAGTCTTCTTGGGCTCTTGTCACTGGCCATGGCTTGGAGGAGCACTTGTGCAGCTTCCAAAAAGCAGCTGGAGATCTGACCTCCCACTCTCCTTTTAACAAACAAAGGCAAATTTGAGTCCCAAAATCACAGATGATCTCTGCAAGCTCTAGTGTAGGAGTTCTGATTCATCAGCTTCCAAAGTCTCCCACATACACTATCTAGTGCTCCAAGTGCTTTATCTTAACTCGTGTTCCATCAATTCCTAATACTATAAATGCAACAAAATAAACACTGGGTATGTTTGGTCTCTATAAAGATTGCAGTTACCTGGCAAACATAATAATAAAGTTAGCTGATTACAACAGCAGCAACAGCCACATAACAATTTGCATTCTGGATCCATGTCCTCATTTCTTATAACCTTCAGGTGTTCAAAAGAGGTGCCTCATACTGAGCTATTAATTCTTTATTTAGGCACCTTGACTTTAAATGTACTGAGTACCTCTTGGCTCTGATGAATGTCAAATAACATTCCGATTTAGAAGATTGCATGAATTTCTAATTTTTGTTCAGGTCTCTGGATCTGTCCTTGAAGGAAAGGCAAACTTTTATATATGTTTGTGCATATGTCTGCATTGTGGCAATAATAACACTAATTTTACCCTTACAATAATACCAATAATAACAACATTAAAAGGAGCAGGGGATATGGTATTTTAAAATAAAAACAAACAAACAAACAAACAAACCAGAAGGAGAATGGCCAAACCAGCTGTTCAAAAGTTGCCAGTGTTTATGTTTAATAAGAAATACAAAATTTCCTATTGAAAGAAAGCCAGGTTTGTTAACAGCTGAGTTGCAAAACAAACATAAAGACAGACAGATGTGCATTTATGTACTTTATCTTTTACATTTCAAGATTTGTCAGTCACAATAATGTTTACATATTTAACAGTTACTTTGCACTTAATGTTTTCAGACTCAGATTTGAAAATGTAGACCACAATTTTTCTGTTGCATAATGCTTTTATTCCTTTGTTGCACACAAGGACCAGTCCTCTCAATAAACTACAGAGTACTGATATTGTGGCTTCACAATAACCATTGAAGCAGTAAGGTTGCACTTTCAGGTGTCTGATGCGGAGAGGCATCCATCATGCAGATGATTAGTACCTGAACATGAGGATGTGGACAAAAATTCGGAACCATTTGGGAGCTAATGAAACTCTTATGTAGCTAGTAGAGGGAAATTCTCAAGGGCTTCAATGCAGGAAAGGAAAATAAATTGCCTGACGTCACCCAGAGAGCTGTTACTAGGAACAACAGATGAGAAGAAAAAGTTGAGTAGGCAACTGAGACAAGTTTGAAGACAAAGTCTTTTTGTTTTTTTCCATTGTAAATGTCTTTTAATTGCCAAATTGTCTGAATCCTGACAAAGAAGGGAATTAACGTATTCAGGGTAATGGAAGAAAGACAGGAAAAGAAGAAAGAAAGAGGGAATGAAGGAGGATGAGAGGGAGGGAGTGTAAGAAAATACCATGTATCTGAGAGGGACTGAGGTGATGACCAGGTAGGTCTTTTCAGCAGCACAGAGTTCAGTGTGGTCCAGATGGAGGATCTATGAAGGCCTTTGTATTACTCTGCTCTGAGCCTCGTTTTTTCCATATTTGGGGTTTTTTTGGGGGGGGGGTTAGGAAAACATTCAGGCATTTCTCATTTTTCTTCCATTATGGAGGGTATTTTTTCCCTACTCCTTAAACCTGTTCTAAAATAAATACCTCCTAGGATAAAAACATAGACTCCATTTAATTTTAGGTACTACTAGTTCAAAGGTTGACGTCTTTTGCAAGTTAGGACTTAAATCCAAGTGTTCAATTAATACAAGGCTCAAATTCTGATTAAGTGACCTGCAATTCACCCTCCTGCCCTCATATTCATTTTCTAAGGATAATTATTAAATAAACATCCCTTTTCAACTGATTATCTTTTGACCCAAATAGAATGTAGGGCTTTGGTAACTTTATACTTAAAATGAACTCAAAAAGAAAACAAAATAAAGAACAGTGATTTTAATAACATACATTATACCAGCAACATTTCGTAGAATTAAAAATTGTAATTTTTGGAAAAGGGTTAGCTTGAAATATATTGTTTAAGCAAAAAGGAGGCTTCTGTCTTACAGGAATAGTACTCTAGGAACAGAGTTGAACTCTGCTGAACTTAGGTACATGGCCAAGTCCCAGACATTTAGGATTAGCTTAAAGTACTCCAGCAAGTTCAAAAACCCTGATAGAGTATCAAGACCCACTCAGATTATCAATGATAAATTTGATAGAATAGAAAGAAGAAACAAAAAAGACATTGCTCGTGTGGGGAACTAATTTCTTGCATCTCGTATTCTTTTTTTATCAAGAAGACATGCTAAAGGCTTTCTGAAAAACAGAAAATATGCAATTTCTTTCACAAACATACATCTATGCTTTGCTTTCTTATTGTTGTTGACAGAACTCTTCATTATGCCCTTAACGAATAATTTTATGTTTATTTGTACTGTCTATACAGATTTGGAGACTTGTTTTATGTATTGCCAGAGAGTGATGTCTTCTTTTAATAAAAGTTTATTACCCTTTGATTGATTTCCCTGATATTCTTTTTGTATGTCTGTGTTATAGAAACCCATTTTTGTTCTAAAACCCAAATTACTCTAACTAATGTACCAGAGGAGCTCTGTAACTGTTAGCAATTGACAATGCAAAATGTTTCAGAGCTTTATTTGTCAATGCAGATGCCATGGAAAAATCATTGAGGGCTAGTTTGCCAGGATCCTTATTTATTAATTCATGAAGGTTTGCAAGAATAAGTCATGAGTGTGAAGCAGCACGAATGTGAGAGAGAGCTCAGCCACTTGACCACCTTACCACAAATTAAGAAATTACCATACATGTTCTGAATGGTGGTGAGTATGTTAAATGCATCCATATGCAAGCATTTACTAGCAACAAATAAATATATATTTAAAATGTTAACTTACCTTAGCACAAGGTGAAAGACACTTCCACTATAAACCAAACATATTCACATTTTTATAAGCCAAAGATGTATGTAAATACAGTTCCTGCATCTCTGCTGATGTTCGGTAACTTGCTAAGCACCAGTAATTTGAACACAACTCAGAAATACATGCAAGAATGCCATTTTTGGATTTTCTCACTTTGAAACTCTCCATATTATTTGCCATTATTTGCAATTGTTCTGGATAACATAGAAATTGCATGTGTTTCATCACTTGGTAAGTCAATTTTTTTCTCCCAACAGAGTCCCTTCTTTAATTCAAGTAGTGTCCTTTAAAAGTGTCGATGTCTTTTTAGTGGGGCAGAATGGGATGAAATTAAATGTTTCAGTGAAACCTGAGGTGTGTGCTATTCCCTCAGTGCTGGTGCTGCTTCTCATATTGCCTATGGGGACAGCTAGATTAGACAAACACACTGAACATACTCCATAGAGGCTTTTAGGGGAGAATCATCAAAACAGCTTTGCCTTGCCTTGTATTGCTTCACCTACTCTCTGAGCAACGTATCACATCTCAATACAGACTGCAACGACTGATTATTTCACAGCTAGACATTCATGCTCACTGAAGGACATAACTGAGCTGGCAGGCTTCATCTTGAAGAGAAAGAAATTGGCAACACTTGTTCAGCAACCTTTGGTGAACGGTGGTGAGGCAGCGGGACTTCAGCTGCTGAAAGGGCAAAGCTGCCGGGCCCTGCTAGCAAGAGATAGGAATTAAGCCATGAAACTAATGAACAGCAGAGGAGCCGGAAAGCAAGGTTACCCTGTCCTTCTCCTGTTGAGATTGTCCTGGATTTTAATTCTCTGCCCTGCCTCCTGTGCAGTCAATAGCAGCCATTAACACATGGTTAGGACAGATTTCTGTACAGATGTGCTGTCCTGAGAAAAGACACAGTGGGCCACCCTGCTGCCTTCCAGTAGTGAATATTCAAAGTGCTCTGGGCAATCTAGATTTGAAATCAGCTTTTCTTTGAGCAGTGCTCAGACCATGTCATGTCTGGAAGTCCCTTCCAACACAAACTAGTCCACCACTCTGTGAATCTGTCCCAGTCATCCCCCTCCAGCATTTGGCACCAAGAAACGGAAATGGTGCTTCGTTGACCTGTGCTGGCCATATCACCATAAAAGTACTCCAGCACCAGGAGCGTGGGTTGACAGCCAGGGCTCCTTTTTTATTAGAGCTGACATGGTCTGGTCTCCCTTAGAGGGAAGAAATCACAATGATTATTCCTGATAGCAGTGAGATTGCCATGCTACAGAAAACACATCAGATCAGCCAGTTCGCTGTTTTCACACAGCTTTGTTTCTTTCTCCTTTACAGGCTCTTGCTTCCATTGCTCTTACACCTCATTCCCCCTTCGTAAGGGAGGTAATATTCAATTATACAGCATTGCTGTAGGTAGTGCATGCCCATGCTATCGTGTGCAGGCTCTCCTCTGATTTCTGGGGCTTCCCAGGCATTCCAGAGCCTTTTTTTTATCCACCAGCCAGCATTTGATAGAGTCTGGGAATTATTTTGCTGCCAAAAGTGTACAAGGGACGTGGGAGACAATCTGTCGGCTTCTGCTAGAGTAAACACAAAGAACCATTCTCATCTAGTAAAACAATAAGATTAGTCCTTTTATCATTAATTTTTTTTCTCTCCTTCACTGCTTTGTAAACACTGCTTGTATGACTTTGCCTCTTATCGTCTGCAAACTGAATCTGCTTTTGTTGAAGCAGTGTCAATCACAAGGGTTTTCCTGCTCATATACTCAGCGATATGACTGATTGAAAAAGAAGACAGGCTTTCATTTGGGTCTGCAATATGTGACATAGTCACTGTTGGAAATATAAAAAGGGGTGAAAGAAAACAAAGGGAACAATTTGGTATAATTTAACCCAAAGTTCACTTGCTCTGTCAAAGAGATTAAGATTAAACTGAAGGAGGTCAAAGCTATTAACATTTACACTACAGGGTATATAAGAAGTTAGTGTCAAGTTAGATATTGGCTTTCTAATTGGAGAGAAGCTTGTTTCTAACTCTTTACGTAAACACCAGCATTAGCAAAAGCTTGGGGGGTCTCAGCATTGTAACCCAGCGGATATATTTGATCCACATCTCTCAGAAAAAAATGTCCTCAATGACCAAGCTTGCATTTAAATTGTAAATATGTCTCTTGATTCCTTTCTGCCAACTGTGACAGCATTTGCAAAGGGAAAACTTCACAGTGATACTTCTGGAGTTGCTTTAAATTTGTTTTCCCAAATGCCAGATTCTCCTTCACACCATACACTTACAATCTTATTTATGTTCAGCTCTTTGGACCAAGCAAGAAGATTACTGCAGCCACCAGGAAGGAGCACAGACATGACTTGATTGTTAATTAACTCCCATAGCAAGAGTGACTCTTACACAAGGCAGATTATTTATGGAATATCTTTTGCATTTTCAAATCACATTATTCTCTGATTTTACGGTGCTCTCTATCGCTTCTTGCCCTAAATCCAATGGCAAGTGAAACAAGGGAAAGTAAATTAGATAGCAGCCAGCAGGGTTAGCCATTGGAAGGTGATTTGGTTAAACTTTTAGTTGCACTGACCCAAACAAAAGATCGATGACTGTGTTTTAGCAGGTTTCAGGCAGATCTGGTGTGGTGGGCTGACCCTGGTTGGATGTCAGGTGTCCACCAAGCCACTCTATCATTCCCCCTGTCAGCAGGACAGGGGGGAGGAAAATAAGATGAAAAATAACCTCATGGATCAAGACAAAGGCAGTTTAATAAAGCAAATGCTACACGTGGAAGCAGAGGAAAACAAAAGATTTATTCTCTATTTCCCAAGAGCAGGCAATGACCAGGCACTTCCTGGGAAGTAGGACTTCAGTACACATAGTGTTTGCTTTGGAATACAAGTGTAATAACAAATGCTCCCTCCTCTTTTCTCTCAGCTTTTATTGCTGAGCAGGCATTATTTGGTATGAAATATCCCTCTGGTCAGTTTGGGTCAGCTGTCCTGGCTGTGTCCCCTCCTAAAATCTTTCCCAACCCCAACTTACTGGCCAGGGAAGAATGTTGGACAGACTTGATGCTGTGTCAGCACTGCTGAGCTGTAGCCAAAACACTGGTGTCTATTGTCAACACCTTTCTAGCTACCAATACAAAGCACAGAGCTGTGAGGGCTGCTATGGGGGAAATTAACTCCATCTCACCCAGACCCAGTACACCTGATTAATCTCTCACTGCATTAGCATATTTTCTGAGGATTAATATGTTTTGGTTTGGTAAGTGAGCAGCATAACCAGCAATCTCATACAGGAGGATGGATGAGTGCAGGAGGAATGAGCTTGTGGCCTCCTCCCCATACACTGTCATTATTCCCAGTGTGATTCACCAGAGCTTCGTATCTGTAAGCCCTACTTTCCACAGGTTGTACTGCTACAGGGAGATAGGCAAACATTCACAGGAAAAGGATCATGCAAAGTTTGAAATGGAAATAATCCTTAGAAATTTATTTTGGCTGCTCTGCTAAAATTTGAACCATAGGTTTTCTTCTCCCACAAGAGTGTGGACGCTGGAAAGGTTCAGTGATCTGTCCCACAGAACCTGTTACCATGAGCATTCCTGATGCACTGGCCAGTCTCTGTCATCCACTTGCATCACCAGAGGAAGCCCTACATATAAAACTGCAGTTTAATCATCATCATTTTGCAGTGAATAAATACAGTTCCTTGCTCAAGCAGCTGCAGCCCAGGGCCTCCTACAAGCCTCTTTTGAGCACAGAGGCTAGCCCCTCAGAGTGACGCACATAACAGTGCTATCACCTTAGCTTTTGAAACCTGTTCCAGTCCTTTGATATGAGGAAGGTGGTGCGTATGAAATTCTCACCCTCCTTCTGCAGCACAGCAACACCGAGTACAGTGAGGGTCATCAAAGCTTTTCAGGCCCAATTACCCACAAGTTACGTGTGGCTGTCTCACCCCTCTGACGCTCTCTGTTTTATCTTTTCATCTACCACTGGTCCATCACTCCATGCCTACTGACACAACAATATTGCCACCATGGAAAGCATGACTAGTCTGCCCAGTTCCCATTTGGCCAGATGCTTGTGAAAGCAGGAGAGTGTCACATTACTATCTCATTAGTTAATCCAGTTGTCAATGCTAAGCACACTAGTCTTCTACTGGAAGTGATGGTACAAAAATTTTTCAGGGAAAAGAGTTTTCTTCAAGCAGATAAATAGAAGCCTGTTGTTTTGGAAGGAGCAGAAGAGTTTATATTCAGCTTTTTGAAAGAAACAAAAATAAAATGTGGCAAAGGCTGACACATATTCATGAAATGCTTGACACTAGAGAGCCTCCATTTTTCATCAAAAAAGTAATTTCACAAAGCTCCATTCTCCAGGAGATGCATTTGCTTAAGCATTTAGAGGCTACAGAAAAATATCATTTTATTGTTATTAATTATAGTGACAGTCCTAAAGGGAAAAGGTCATTTTATGAAAAGCAGAGGGTTTAGAAGAGAAATACGTTTATGACAACGTGAATTGACTAATTCTGTTGAACACTGATCTAATTTGAAAGATGAAATCATAACTGCACAAAAAATAAAATAGGGTTTCAAATTAAAAATTACACAAGTGTATTCTAAGTGTTTAGTATCAACAAACCAAAGATGAACAGAATCATAAGTGAGGTAGCTTCAAAATGTTCTAAAAAAGCCCTAGAAGGAGACAAATACAAAGAACACACTCCAAATGAGATCATCTTCCCTGTCTCAGGGCACAAAGCTGGCTGTCATTTCTAACTTTCTCTGTTAACAGTAACAATAAAGCATCAGATCCTAGATCCACTGAAATTAGCAGTGTCTCCCACTCAAGAACCAGTTCCCTGGTTTCTAGGGTACATGTGATATTGAAGCCTGACTCTCTAATCCACCTTACCATCTGGCAATCTATTGATGAGAGCAACAAGTGCCAGCATAAGAAGCATAAGGAGCTGAGATAGGCAATATGCCCTTTTTAAAATACCAGTTAGGGTGGAGCTGTTAAGCATATTCCACTTGTTATCCATTCCTTTTCCTTGAATTTTCTTTGGGTTTCCTTGAATCTTTCTTGGATTCTTAGGGAAGCTAGTTGTCACCACCTAAATTCCATTTAGTTCTGAAAATAAGGTACAAGAAATATGATAAAACTAGGAAATAGGCTCAAAGACATGAGTAATTCTTAATCTGTAGATTGGTGTGTTACAAAAGAGGTACAAAAAGGCACGGGTTTCGTGTGCGTGTGTTATTAATGCCTTCTGCAAGTAATTATCAGAACAAAAGGAAAACTATCTCAAGTAAGTATCCATAAAACAAGAAGAAAAATAAACCATGCAGTGTCAGCACTTCAATATGAATAGCATGGTTTGGAGTTCTTATGCCACCAAATTAATATATCCTTGGAATAAGCCATAAATTATAAGTTCCTTAAAAAGTGCTGCATCCAACACTTTCGGAATGCTGTACTGCATTATTTTATCCTCATAGATGAAAATAAAATATCACAGAAGTAGACTTAAGAAATCAGCAGTAGTTTAGATAAAAGTGCTCATGATTTGCTTCTGTTTGCTATACATAATCAGAATTAAGCCCAGACCAGTAATATGTATATTTGACGGATTGCAAGAGCCAATTTTGCAAAGCTGAAAACAATTATGAGCTAAATCATTTGGGAGAAAGAAATTAGACAGGAAATGTGGATAATAACTGGAAAGTGTTAAAAACATTTTACCAGAGGTTTAAAAAAAAGAATGAAAGCTGGACTAAATGTTGACTTGCATAAGAGTAAAACAGCTATGTAAATCAAAATAATTATGCAAAAAAAAAAGAAAAGGCATTTATTAGAAGTCTTGTGAATTAGACAGAAGATAAGAACTACAGAAAATTAATAAGGATGGAAGCAAGAAGTAAGGTTTTTCATCAGAGTTAAGGATAACAAGAAAGGTTTGTGGTCTTGACTACACACAACTGTAGCCATCTTAATAATGTATGCAAAAATCGGTATATTCTGTAAATAAATCTGATCTCTCTTTGAAGAAAAAACAGACAAAATCAGTTCTGCCATAAGAAGACAATGCAGAGCTGTTTATTCCAGTAAATCAGGAGAATGTTAAATAGCAATTTAAATCAGCAGACCTGCATGATTTACAACCAAGAGGTTTAAAAAACCTGGCTGAAGAAAATTCCAGACCATGGATATTGCTTTTTGCTAAGTCTGAAAACACTGGAGAAGTTCCAAGAAGAACAGGGGAAAAAAAATAAAACAAACTAATATCTCACCAATTTTTTTTTTAAGTTATATGTGTAGCCCAGGTGATTGAAGTCCTTTCAGCCTGAGCTGAAAGGATAAAATAATGTAAAAGCTAATAGAGGGCTAGAGGTGTGTATGCAATTAACCCTAAGCAAAATGGTTTAGCAGAAACAAGAAGTTCCTGTAAGCCTTCCTGAAAAACTCAGCATATTTACTGGCCTTAGGAAGCAAAGAAAGGCAAATGTTGCCAGGCATATAAAAGACAAGGTGGGCCAGCAAACCAAAGTCCTTCCAAGTCTGCAAAGAACCTGTGAACAAAAGTAACAAACAGCACTGGTATCATAAAATTCAGTGTCTGTCAGAGCCCATACAGATGTGAATAACCTTCCCCACAGAATAAAGCACCTTTGAAAAGCAGATCCTTCATCTTTTGTAGCCACACTTTTTAAAGTCCCACAAAGTTGGCAGTTTTTGTAAACCTGTCTCTAAACTCCAAATGTCCTCTTTTCCAAACTGATATTCAAGCAAGGCTTTTCTGGCCCAGAAGCAGGGGAGAAAGTCTTCAGTGAATCTGGTACTGTTTACTGAGGATCATTCAGCGCAAAGATGTTTTCTGTATTAGTACAATTCCAAGATGGTGAACTAGCTCCTAACCAGGTAACACAGCAAATAATTGGTACAACTTGCTAACTGGTTAGGGTTAACTGTGTGTAACATCTCCATTGATTTATGACTGTCAGGTTCACAGGTTACTTAGATTGTTCAATTTAGCACTTTTCCCCAGCTTTCAATTGAACATTTTGAACCAGGTGTTCAATGGATTGATCGATATGAAGTACAATAGGTCTCTGCACCAGTCCATAAACAAAGCTGATTTTTATAGCCTTAGTGTGATTTAAACCTTTAACACTTTAAACCATTCTGCAGCACTCTTGCCATGTAAGCATATGCTTCTCTTCACTTTCCTTAATTGACATCAGATTGTGACTTAGAAACACGCAGGGCAACGAAAGCTGCTGAGTGCCTGGAGGGCCTGATCCTGCAAATGTGTGTGCATGACACTGAATGCAGGTAAGTAACTCCTTTGATCCCACTGAGGCTATTCACATATATAACCCTGTTAGGGTGAATTAGTTGTAAGAGAAGGACTGACATTTGAATATTGAGCTTTGTGGTTAGGGAGAGCTTTCCTAGCACTCAGAGGCCATGGGAAAAGGCAAATCTCATTTGCTCAATGTGACTTATGCAACTTGCATGATTTCTCCCTATGTCAGGTTCTCTCCTCTCCACAAAAACAGACTTATATGTTCACTTTTGCAGCCTGCCCCCCAGCTTGTGACTGCACATATCAGATGCAGTTTTGTAGGGGCTCATGTTCACCTGCCTACTGAATTTGATTCCTCGCTGGTTCAGGGAGGAAAAGGCAAACATCAGGAGAGGAGTGAAATGCGGATGCAGCCTTCAAGGGTCCTCAGTCTGCAGACCCCTTACTGGATGCCAGACTCTAGGTCTGCACCACAGCATTGGAGTGAACCCCCCAGATAGGTCATCCTCCACCGCATGATTTGACCCAGTGCTCACTCCTAAAATTAGCAAAAACTAGGGTTGCAAAGGTTTGGAGAATGAACACCTCGAATCAGGTTTTTGGAAGGACCTTACTCTCACTGCTGCTTGGAGTGCAGATGGCAGAGCAGGGAAGGCTCTTCAGCTCTGAAGCCAGGGTTACTCTCACGAAGGAGCTGAAAAGGAAAGGGGTGCTCCCACTTTCTTTCCTCAGCACATGTCACTGACCTGCCGTTCACACATACACACCCATCACGTTGTTCCTGAGTAAATGCTGCTTGTTTGGCTGACCTTCGCTGGAGAAATTTCTGGCAGAGAGAGGCTGTCTGAGTAAATATCCCTCAGGCATGTGGAAAACGGGTAGGGATAACAGATGAAGTCAACACATGGAAGAATTTACTGTCTTACCCGGAGGTAAGAAGCAGATCCTCCTTAAGCACTTAAACAACTACAAATGTTTTCAACTCAGGGCTGGTATAAAATAATAATGAAAATAACCCGTCCTGCTTTCTTTAAAAAAGTGGGAAGAGAAGGGAGGTGGAGGGAAGGGGTGTGGGGAAGAGGAAGGTGAGGGGGAAGAAGGGGAAGGGGAAAAGGGAAAAAAGGATAGCTGAGCTATCACCACAATCCAGCTTTCATCTCACACTAAAAAGGCACAGAAAATGTGAAACAGTTGCAAAAGTCTTAAAGAGCAAGTTAAATGCTTGCTAAATACCACAGACTGGGATCTTTTAATACCTGTTGAGCTGAGTGTCACAGACTGCACATATTTATGCATTTAACGCAGCTTTAATAGTATACATAAATGCATGTCATTGAGCAGAGACAGGAGAATCAGGCAAGTACTTTAGCTTTAAAAATATCTTCTGTGTTGTAATTCACCTTGAAAAAGTGCCATATTCAGCATCCCAGCCCCTGGACCCTGAGCACCTTCCTTTGACATCAATCCCTGTGGATCAGCCTCTTTGAGCAAAGCAGAAGTGTCTGAGAAGAGGTCAAGTTTGGCCTTAGAGGGTGTATTTTGAATCAGCTTTCTTACACCATCAAAACCTGTGAAAAGGAAATGAATCATGTTTGGATTTCTGCAAGAAGCTGGGGATTATGCAAACTATTTCCTGATACATTATAAGGAGAAATGCTTATTTTCATAAATAACATATTTGTCTAAAACTGTAGCAAAATAAAAGGCTCCCATTCCTTAGCAGTCAGATACAGAAACTGCTATAATTTAACAAACTGCGAATGAAATAGTAACTTCTCTTATGAAGCTACCCTCATAAAATAGATCTTGTTACAAGAAGAAGTTGCTGTAAAATAGAAACAGCACTAAGAGCAGAAATGTGTTTGTCTGGAATGAGATTTTACCCTAAATGTTATTCAGTAAATGAAAAGAATCATTAAATATATTACAAGCTATTACTAGAACAATCCATCCAAGCATTTTTTATTGCCACCTTCTTCTACAAACTCACTGAAAATTTTGAGAGAAAGAGGCCAGAAAAATCAAGAAACAACTAGTATCATAAGGAATTAACATATTTTTGCTGATGCCTTCAAGGCCAGTACAGCTGCCACCAACGACCTGGGTGAGGCCCAGCGTTGCCCCTCAGGCACGGTAGAACTGGACAGCTGAGTCACAATGAATCTTCATGACAGTGATGTCAACTTTATCAGAAAAGGAGAGAGAGACAGATGATGGTTTAGCCATTTTATTGCTGCCAGTGTCCCGATCTTAATTTGCTTGGAGCAAGTGAGGATGCTCCTTCCAGAGCAACATTTGCACCCCTGCAGTGTTTGTATATTGTTTAGCACAATGGGCTGCTCTTCAACTCTTAGAGATCAAAGACACTACAGTTCTGCTACTAATTATGATGAGCACGGATACGTTAATTTTCACTCAGGAAAAGGTTGCTAGATTGTCATTAAGAGAAGTAACAGATGGGGAAAAAGAAAAATTTAATGGAATCATAAAATATAGAATATGCTGAGTTGGAAGGAACACACAAAGATCATTAAAGTTCAACTCCTGGCTCTGCACAAGACACCCCAAAAATCACACCATGTGCCTCAGAACATTTGTCAAAGGCTTCTTGAACTCTGTCAGGCTTGGTGCTGTGACCATTGCCCTGGAGAGCCTGTTCCCGTGCCCAACCACCCTCTGGGTGAAGAACCTTTTCCTGATATCCAACCTAAACCTCCCCTGACACAACTTCAGGCCATTCCCTTGGGCCCTGCCACTGGTGACCACAGAAGAGACATCAGTGCCTGTCCCTCCACTTCCCCTCCTGAGGAAGTTGTAGACTGCGATGAGGTCTCCACCTTCTCCACTCTGAATATTCCTCTTACAGAAAGTTGTCCAGCCATATATCTGCTAAACAGCTTGTAGACAAAGGTTGTGTATAATTAGAGTCACTGGCATTTTGGTTATTTTTAGCACTTGTGATTTACCTGTGGAAACAGCCATACATATGTTGCATTGCTCAGAATACCACAGCGTTTTAGTTTTAAATTAACTTTTAAAATAAAAATTGTTGTAATAAAGTAAAACGAGTAATTTTTTTTTTTATTTTGGTGTACAGACAGTTGCACATGAAAATTATTTATAACCAATTTACACCATTTGAAAATCTCATTCTTGATCAAAAGAATAATGATATTTACTAATTTAAAAATTCACAAACTAGGCCCTTTGAAAACTTTTGTACAAACAACTTCAGACTCTCAACTTCTAATGGTTGTTTATGAAGTTTATGAAGTTCACTTTTTATTGTTCAGCTATATCCCTAAAAAAACCCGAAGTATTAAACAAATGTTAGGTGACCTGTGTCCAGACAGCAGTTGTGAAGTTCTGCACAAATGGTCTTTTCAAAACTTTTCATTATTAGGGCACCTCTGATAAAAAATATCTGCCCTGCAATATCACAGATCTATTAACGTCTGTTATAAATTTCCCCTTTCTGCACTGGAATGAAAGACACAGAACTGCACTTCAAGAAACTGAATTCCATAGCCAGGTAGCTTAATTTGCCAATCCATTTCAGCCATAAAACATAGTCTACACACATGGATCGCATTATAGGGAATTCAAAGGTGAATGAAAAAGAGTAGTTGAGTGAATAAGGAACAGAGGATGAATATCCTGCAGAGCTTTTTCTAAACAAGTACCAAAAATCTTAAAATTAACCCACCACTGTACCAAATGGTCTCAGTCAGATGCAAAATGACCCATATTCAAGCATAAGCAAGGCCAGACCTCTTGAAACTGAGTGTTGCAGAAAGGTCTCAGCTCCAGAAGAAAACAATGGCTTGTTAAATGTGATTAACCATTAGCATTTAGACATAGACAAAACAGCTTGGGATGAAAACCTGCCTTAAGTTCATGGCAGCTTCAGACAGAAAATACACAAATAGATGAAGAGCCTATTTTAGTTACTCACCAGAAAGCTGAAAGCACAAAGCAACTCACTTTATAATGGCATTTTCTGGAAAAAAAATATTCCCAATTCAAAGAACAGCTGAAGAAAAAAATTCAGGACAACTTCAGTTAGAAAAATCACAGTTACTACTTTATAAACAGCCTTGAAATGGTGTATTCTGAAGGTATTCCTAGGAAGACTGCATCTGCCAGTAAACTATTCCAGGTCATCTGTAGAGCCCTGATCAAACACAAGAGCCACAAACTTGCTGAAGCCTGGTCAGCCCTTTATTAAGAGAAGGACCTTTTTGAGAACTGTAGAGCAAATTAATTGATTTGGTTTCAGGTAAGAATACCTCAATACCCTTTTTTCCCACATTGCCTCCTGCAATGGAAATGTTACCTTGTCATGTGCCCAGTGCAGAGAGCTTCAGGATGGTAATGAATATCAAGCCAACATTTCTCTTAGTGGCCAGTTTTCTAAATGTGGGCAGGCAGTCATATGCACATGCACTAATCAAGCTTCCCTCTTTCCACAGGAGGCTGCTTAAAGAGATATATGGTAGTAGGATTTGTGCTATGTTGCTCAGGGAATAGGGAACAGATGGAGAAAATTTGATTCCCAGGGCCTGTGGCTGCTAGGGGATTCCCTCGTGCCACTTAAGTCTTTGAAGTAAAAAGAAAGAAAGTTTCTCAAACCACGAAAAGAAAATTTTACTCCCTACTAACTTGTCTATTTATTTTAAAAACCTCTTTCAGCAGAGAAAACATTTCTCTGCAGCAGATATAACAGCTGCCCCAGATCCGTAGAGCAATCCCATGGTGTACACTGTGGTTGTCCTGCCAATTTCCTTTTTAACTAAACCACAAAATGATGGGATGCCAACCACAAGAGAGTATATTATTCTGATGTTCAGCACTTACGTGTGGAGAATATTAACTGACCCCTTTTATTGATTAATCGCACTTTTTAATGCCATTAGGGAAAGGGTTAGGTTCTAGTTTCCTACTGAGTGGGAAAGGCAAGTGGCACAAAGGGCTTATAAATCACCCAGCTCACAGGGGCTTCAGCAGCTGTGTAAATGTACAGATGTGGACAAAATAGAAATTATTAGTGTTGTTAGTCACATGAACAGAAACACATAGACAAGCGTTTCTTTGAAGAAAACAAACTAATTTTAATCATGGTAAATACAGTTACTATTCATGACAGTTGGCTGCTGGATTGAAGCATCTCAGGGTGCTCAGTCAGAATTCAGGAAAGCCAGCAGGACTTGGAAAGGTAGCACAGGAGTCAGCAGCACGAAGGTGTCAGACAAGTGTGGCCGTCCCCAGGCGATGGGGTGATGTCTAGGGCCATAGCAGTCCACTCTGAGAAGCCTCCTGCCAGGGAGGGCTGCTTGCTTATTACACTGTGAGCAACTGAAAATGCAAGTAGTGATGATACAGCCAAGGAGAGGACTGAAGACAAGTCAACAGGAACCAAAATCTTGTTGCCCTTTTTAAAGCCATGGGGTCTGCTTCCCTTCTCTCCTCTGGCCTCTATTTTCCAGTCAATCTCTAAGAGAACAAATGAAGATAATATTTAAACTGTGATGTAAGCCATGGCGGAAGAAAAAGTGACCAAAGTAATGCTGGGCATCTTTTGGCTAACAGAGTAGTTAGCTGTTCTTTTGTTGACTCAGCTTAAAAGAGTAAAAAATGTTTGTATTTATTTTAGGAAAACATCAAAGGAGCATCCTTCCAATCCTGACTATAGCCTCTAGGCACTTGCAGTGATTACTGCAATAGCGGCTCTATTTTGATCTGGCTGAGCCAATAGCTCTGAACTTACTCCTTAGAACAGCAGTCTAGCTTCTGTGGTCTTTCCTCTTCCGTCTCATCCTGCCAGAGAACGGAAAGCAGTTGCATCCCTGAAACTAAAGTCCTTACAAAGACTCATTTATTTGCAGGTTTCAGGTCCCAGTGTGGAGTTGGAAGGGGATGAAGGGGGATTTAATTGTATTATAAATATCCCTGCCAGAGGAGGAGTGTGGAAAATTACATAGCATTAAGATATAATGTCTCCTCTATCTTTTGACCACCATCTTCTCACTTCACCTGCTCCAGTCCCTCAGAAAGTGGCCGGCCCAGCTGAAGGAGGGTGGTTGCAGGCTGCATCAATCCAAGGATGAGAATTGGGAGTTACAACCCCTTTCTGGGAAACCGCCTTGAGGTGCTCCCTGAATTTGCAGCAAAATCTCACCCTACACACAGCCTCCTCACTAAAGTTCCTCATGCAGTCACTTAAACTGTTGGTTTCCACCAAAACCAGTGCAAACCCCAACTTGTGGCATAGCATCCTCCAGCTGCAGGTGGGGAGAGTGCTGGCACACAACCTGTGAGGTCCTGCACGCTCTCCCTTTACCCACCCTCGTGTCCTAAACCCACACAGGGACAGCCAAATGCCCAGCACTGAGGGCATGCAGCCCCACCCCACCATGCACAAACAGCAAAGGTCAGGGACAAGGAGATGATCCTCTTCGGGAGAATCTAGGCAAACATTTCATGAAAGGAAGCATGCAGCATTTAACCTTATGGCTGTCGCTACGCAGAGATAATATTTATCAAATTGTCCCTTCTCTGGCAGAGCCTAGCACAGGGGCATCCCCAGGCCAGGGGGATGATCTGGGCTCGGGAGAGAGGGACTGTGGGCACAAGAGAGGTGGTGGGAGGAGAAAGCTGCTTGGTTCCTTCTCTTACATGCTGCCCCACTGCACAGGAAACTTAACTCGCACCAGAAAAAGGCACGTGAAAAAGGAGAAGTGCAAATTACCTTTTCATTTCACAAACGAGGAGGGAGAGGCAAGACAAACTATGGTGCTCTCAGGTCCAGTTCCTTTCATGTATACTTCCCGGGGCAATGCAGTTATGTGCCTACCTAATAGCTCAGTCTAGCTCCAGGTAGGCAGTCATTAGTTTTCTTGGGAAATGCTCTAGCAGTAAGATACAAAAAGTGGGTAAATTTATTCAGTCTTTAGTGTTGAAGTATATATAGAGAGATGTATAGACAACACATATATAAATGCAGATACAGGGGAACACATACACATAGAGCTTAATAAAAATAGATAGATCTGGTACCACTTTCTGTAGGGTTGGAATGGAAAGAAAGAAAAAGACAGGGACATATGAATTTAATAAGCTCAGGCATAATTGTCATGAGTAAATGTTAATGCATAGGGAAGAACTTTTATTTTTACTTTATACATATTAATAGGCTGCCTCTTTGTGAAAGAGTGACATCAGACATTGATAAATTTGACAGAAGTGAAAAGAAAAAATGGTTGCACTATTAGGAACATTCCTGAGGTGGTGTTGAACGGTGTCTTTGATACATCAGCCTTCAGTCTCTGAGCACATTCGTATTAACTTGTGTATACATCCAGAATTCAAATGAGCTACTTCTTTAGATGCTGACTTTTAGCAGCAGTCCCACCAGACAGGCTGGAATCAAACCTACAGTTTCAGAATGTGGTATAGTATAATTTTCTCAGTACAGTTTGTGCCTGCTGACTCTCTCAGAAGATTAGAGAGAGAGGCAGCATATAGCAGGTGGTTAAAGATCCACACAAGGCTGAAGAGTGAAAAAAAATCTTCAATGAACACACTGCTCCAAGTACACTCTCCTATGCCAAGAGATCACTGCAAGGCTGTGTTTATAATATTGCTGAAAACAGAGAGATGACAAATTGCTTGGAACGTATTCACTTAAAGGCAAGTGAAAGCTAAGCGCTGATGTCTGAACGCTGCAAAAATGTCTGAACACTGGTGCAGTGCCACAACATGGATGCTCTTCATAACCCCTAAAGAAACCACTGAGAAAACAGTGCTACACACCTGCAAGATATGTGTTTGTCTGGAAACATCATACCAGTACATTAAGTGTCTGAGAATCTCACAGTAAAGCCAGCATACACAGGTGCATCACATGGCTTAGGATTCACAGTGAGCCTAGAAATAAATAAAAAGCTGAAGCCATGCATCTTTTTCTCATTAGTCCATTGCTTTTAAAAGCTAGACATCAGGAGGCTGGAATTTTAAGATGTGAGTTAATACTACTGACACACATTTCTGAGCAGCTTCAAACCAAAGTAAGGGGAAGGGGAAAACAAGAAAGGAAAAGATTTGGAAAGTGGGAAAGGAGGCAGCCATGGAAAATGAATGCATAAAGAGAGGAAACAGAGATGACTGAATGTGTGTTAGATTACATACATTAGTCTACTAGAAAATTTTGTTTTGAAATCTGGTTTTATAGAAATTTGGGCTATTCAGTGAGATTTCTGTTATACTGTCTGCTTCCAAAAGACAACAGGAAAAGCAAAATGCTTTTTTAAAAAATAAAGTATTGAATGACCATTTTCCCCTCCTTTGCCTCATTAGCATGCAAGTACTCTCTTTGGAGAGAGATACAGAAATAAGAAATAAATATTCACCTTTCTGTTCATCACATAAGAAAACATAATTGGGTTTTTATCCATTTTTAATCTGGTTTCATATAACAGTTGAAAATATTGGGTTTTTTTCTCTTTTAAAAATTTCAAAGTCTCCTATTGGTAAGCAAATGTAGGACATCATCTATATTTTTACCTTTTTTTTCAGATGTCAACCATAAGACTGCTGGCAAATTAATCAGCATGCATAGCCAAGATTATGAGTAACAAACTAGTAACAAACATTTGCTCTTCTATGCAAAAAAACCAAGCATTTGAGTCTATTCAAGACAAACAGTTTTTATCAGACCTACTGTATATTTGAATCTCTCAATGCCTAGTATCACAGCATGCCTAGTAGTTAAAGATAATTAAAGTAATAATACACCTGTTAACTGTGGAGATATTGTGCCTAGCATTAGACTGCTTAGAATAACTAAAACAAACTGGCTGTTGGGTTGAGGATGCAGTTTGCATGTTCCTGCTGGCTAAGAGAAGCCTCACACCCTCATCGAGTTAGGAGTGAAATAAGGCAAGAGTCCTTCTATTTCAGAGCAGAGGCCACAGCCTAACAGGCCAACTATCTTACTGATCATTTTCTTCTTCATAATCAGGTGGAACAATTTCCCTCTTTTTTACCTGCCAGAAGCAAGTGCCTTTTTATTAATGTTTCTCCTGAGGGAAAGTACTCCAACTGCTTACTTGTCCTCTAAATTGCTGCTAAGTATTTAACACATCTTCTGCCTTCTCTTAAAGAAGCCCAATATCTGCAAGCCTATTCAAGATGGGACCCGGGTTTTCCCTCGCCCCATGTTTTCAGTATCATCAACATCAGCATTTTAAGCAAGCATCACTGTCTAAAGAGCAGATTGCTTCTGCATGGCAGAAATGCTCAAATACAGTGCTGCTATTCAGCAAAAGTATATTCAAAAACCATAGATAAGCAGAAAGAAGTTATTTAAGAGCTCCTGTTTCTACAAAGCAATATGCTTACTGTAAGGAGAGAGGTGTTTTGTTTAAGTGGCAATGACCACTCTTACTCTGAGCTGGCAATAACCTGCAACAACAAATACATCCAAGTGTTTTATTCATCCATGGACACTCATTTTCCTCCTCCTGCAGATACACTCTTTCTATGTGTCCAGTGGCTAGAAGCCAAGAGACTCATTTTACGCTTGATAATTCGTTGCTAATCAGTGCTAATCTGTTTGGGAAAACATGTACGGCTCAAGCACAAAAAGAATCGGATCAGTTTGGCTGCTTTGTTGATGTCAGTTCACCACCAAGAGCAGCTCTCTGACCTCTTCCATGGGACCCACGTGGAGGATCACTCACTATTCACATATCTGAGAGCAGTAGTCACTACTAATACAGGTTTACCACTGGGAGCCTGGCTTGGTCCTACTGAGACATACTCAACCAAAAAAGAATAACGGAGAGAGCTTTGTAAGGAAGGTACGTATCATGCCAGCTTTGCTTTGAATTTATGGTACTTGAATTTCCATGGGGCAGATATCCATCAGCCCAATATTTTATATGGGCAATGATTAGGAGCAAAATTCATATCACAGAATCATGAAATATGCTGAGTTCGAAGGAACACACAAGGATCATCAAGTCCAATTCCTGGCCCTGCACAGCACCATCCCCAAGAGTCACATCATGGGCCAGAGAGCATTATCCAAACGCTTCTTGAACTCTGTCAGGCTTGGTGCTGTGACCACTTCCCTGGGGAGCCTGTTCCAGTGCCCAGCCACCCTCTGGGTGAAAAACCTTTTTCTAATATCCAACCTAAACCTCCGCTGACACAACTTCAAGCCATTTCCTTAGGCCCTGCCACTGGTGACCACAGAGAAGAGATGACCACAGAGAGCCTGCCCTTCCTCTTCCCCTCACGAGGAAGTTGTAACTGCAATGAGGTCTCTCCTCAGTCTCCTCTTCTGTAGGCTGAACAGACCAAGCGACCTCAGCTGCTCTTCATGCAGCTTCCCCTGAAAGCTCTTCATCATCTTCACAGTTCTCCTTTGGACTCTCTCTAATAACATCTTTCTTATATTGTGGCACCCAAAACTGCCCCCAGCACTCAAGGTGAGGCCGCCCCAGCTCAGAGCAGAGCGGATCAATCCCCTCCCTTGCCCGGCTGGCCATGCTGTGCCTGATGCCCCCCAGGACACACGTTGCCCTCCTGTCTGCCAGGGCACTGCTTACTCATGTTCAACTTGCCACTGACTAGGACCCCCAGATCCCTTTCATGGGACAGCATTCCCCAGTCCGTATGTACATCCAGGGGCAGGCCACAAACACAACCCTGAAAATTGTAGCTTCCCCATAAAAACAACTGTAAACTGGAAAGCAAATGGAAACAAATACCCCAAACTTAGTGAAATCTAACAACACTTGGCTTTCAGACCCTGGGAAGGCACTCAGACAACAAATATTGATTTTACTTCATGCAAAATAATGTTTACGTTAATGCTGCAAAATTCTATTCCTGATATTTTGCTGTAGGCTTTGAGCCATATGTTTCTGCGTAATACAGCAAAGGCGCAATTAAGCTTCTCTGTAGGACAGTGCTCTGCCAATGCCAGTGCTCTCCCAGGCAGGAACACTGCCGAGAGGGGAGCCAAGGCACACACAGGCTGCGGGCACTCCTGCCTCTCGCCCTCAATCCGAGGGCTCTATTTTGAGTCGAGGCTGCTGAGGCATGTCTCAGCTCAGCTTGACGGATCCATCGGGTGCTTATTCAAATGCGGTGTTGTCTCAGTCTCATCTGGAATGCCGGCATGACAGCATTTCCCACTCACCCCTTTTTTTTATTCATTAAAAATAAGACAGCGTGAGCCTCTGAAAAACCTGTCTGTAAAATAAAGGTCTGCATTAAAGCCAGGTATGAAAAACTGTCTTCCTGACAAGCGGTTGCTATTTGGAGGTGCATCTGTCTCTCAGGGAATCGGTTACGTGCCAGAAACAGAGAAACAATCCCATACAAACAGCAACATTAGGGAAATCTTAAGGCTGAAATTTAAGCACTAAAAAGACAGAGTGCACCTCAGGAAAAGCTAGATTAGCTACCTTATCACTGCCTGCAAGCATACATACAATATTACAGCCCTTAATTAAACAGGCATGTTTTCTCTCTGACAGAATGAATCAGATGGTCTTCTAGATTTTCTGTGTTTAGCATATATTAACAATTTGTCTCTTTACTGTGTGTCCATCATTTAATTAGCATAAAAGCCTCCTAGTCCAATGTTCGCCTGGTCGTCTTTATGATACATAGTCCTATCTCAAAGGTACTTATTTTAATAATTTCATCAGTACAGATGTACAATGCATTCCACAAGGCATTTTTCTCTTTAGAGACAGATGTACTTCTTAGCAGTAATTCATTACTTATTACCTCGCAAGCTGTTTTTCAGACAAATAAACTCAGAGTTCCATTACCAGTATCTTTTAATGATGTTTCTATTTCAGATTGCTTTATCATTGGAGTCTAATCCAAATTTCACTGAACTTTCTCATTAATTTCAGTGAAAGGCTCTGTTCTTCATTTTCCAAGCAGCTCAAAGTACATCTCAGGAAAATCTGTATACTATTTATTCAAAAAGACATTTTAAAATAAAAAGCAAAATATTTCTTAACATTAAATTGCTTCTCTAATGAGCAAAACATCCTGCAGAGGTTTTTCACTAGTTAGCTGAGAGCACATCCTAGAACACAGTAAGTGAAAGAAACCTGCATGTTGAGTGATAAATGGGAGCAGGGTGTTTTCAGAATTACTTCAGAGGGCAGCACAAATGAGTTTCATATGTAGCCTTGCAAAATCATCATGTTGGGCACATTTGAAAACTTATTCAAAATGGTAACGTTAAGGCTGAGAACAGATAGCATAACTGAGGGTGTTAGAAGAATAAGGCGGTCTCTGGATTTCTGGGCTGTGCACCACCTGTTTCATGGTCCTAAACACAACAAAGGATCTTGGAAGATTTCCTGCTGGGGGACACAGTCTGCAAAGAGACATAACACTGAAAAGCAGAGTCTCCGTGGAGTGACCCTTCCTTTATTGCACTCTCCTGAGATTCCACCTGGATTACTGCATCCAGCTCTGAGGCATCCAAATTAAGAAGGACACTGACCTGTTAGGTTCAGAGGAGGGCTGCTAAGGTGATCAGAGGGCTGGAGCAACCCCGCCGTGAAGTCAGACTGCAAGAGTTGGGGTTGTTCAGCCTGGAGAAGAGAAGGCTCCAAGAAGACCGTGTAGCAGCCTTCTGGTACCTAAAGGGGACTACAAGAAAGCAGAAGAGGGACTAATCACAAGGACATGTAGTGATAGGATAAGGAAAAATTACTTTACACTGACAGAGAGCAGGTTTAGATAAGATATTAGGAAGAAATTCTTTACAGCGGTTAGCCGCTGGAACTGGCTGACCAGAGGAGTTGTGGATGTTCCATCCCTGGAAGTGTTCAAGGCCAGATTGGATGGGGCTTTAGGCAACCTTATCTAGTGGAAGGTGTCCCTGCCCACAGCTGGGGAGCTGGAACTAGATGATCTTTAAGGTTCCTTACAACTCAAAACATTCTGTGACTCCTCAGCAATTCTCTGTACTCAGCTTATTTCTGGTTATCAGAACCCTGGACTTCACACAGCAAAGGATTTAAGTGTTTGAGGACCTTCTGAAAATCCTACCTTATTTTATAAAGGCCTTGATCTAGAGCATTTTACAACCACAAACCTCTCGAGTCATGCCCACTCATTAAATTGATTAGTACAAACTATGAGCATGTGTGAAAGCCAAATCAAACTGGGATGTCACTATGATAAACATGGCGATCAGAAAATGGCAAAGGGGAATATTCCATTTAGGCATGAAGCAGGAACATCAATATCCCCCAGTTCCATGGTCCTCCTTAATGGCTATGAGATTTCACTACTTATATCTTGATTCATTCTTGAAAAGAGTTCTGAAAATTGTAAAGGATACCGAGAACTTTGCTGGGTAGAAAATTCACCTGAATCTTACCTCTTGATTTCCTCCTCTTACTTTTCTCCAAATTTAAAATTTCTGGTGGTTTTTGCTGTTAGGTACATTATATGGTTTCAATGATTTGGAAAGAGTAAATAGGAGATTTAAAAAATTAAGTAGTTTAAACACTAATTTAATAACTATGTTTATTAAGTTAGGAATATTGAGTACTAGTCCATCGTACTTAAATTCATACAAAGAGAAGGGAAGTTACCCTAAGGGCATGTCATGATGGGGAACAGCTATGCTTATCAAAATAATAAAATAGCAAAATACTAATTATCTCTAATTTATAATTTTGTGTATAGGTTGGGACTTGTGACCGATCTTCTGGATATTAGAAACTGAGAGGACTTGTTACACAACAGATTTTCCTTCCTTGTCACTACAAACTTGTTCCCTATAATTTCTTCTGTAATGATTTATTCAGCAGTTTATTTAAAAAAAAAAAAAAAGAAAAAAAAGAAAAGGACTTGTCATTCTTTCCTGAACTTTCACAAAAGAATGAAGAGATTTAAGCAAGAGGAAAAAATGAGATCCTGTATTCCTGTCTTATCAATATCAGAAACTCATCCTAATAAGGATTACTTCTACACTGACACCACAGCTCTTCCTGTTTCTATAAAACTATTCACAAGTTGCATATATTTCCATATTTGATCTGCATTAATATTAAAATCCTCCTGAAGTTTCTGGAAAGATTTACATGTTTTATCATCAGATAAATCCTTTATTATCTTGTACCAAAAGTTCATTCTTCTTTAAAATGCAATAAATATTTAATTTGAACAAACAAAGCAAAAGCAATTAAGGAAAATAGGTGCCCTAAGAAAAAAAGAAATCTGGAGATTGAATTCACAACTGCATTTTCTGTCTGCGTAAGAATTTCAGGAATCAATACCAAATAGAAAAAGAAGTAGCAAACACCAAATCTCATATGTAGAAGTCAGAAGAGATACCAGGGTATTAACCTGCAGCATTACATTACCCATGCACTGCTACATTGGAGGGATGAGTAGCAGAAGAGACAGGATATTGCTGTGGCTCCTGGAGACAGAATGCAAGAGGCAGGCGGCACGACAGGACTGAGCAGATAGCAAACCCTCCAGTAACACTGGCCATAGGAACTGGTAAGCAAAACTCAGTATCTTCTGGATTTCGCTTCCCAGGAGCTAGAAGGTGTTGAAAGGTTTTATTTGTTTATGGTCAATCCTTCGGAGCTGTAAATCTCACAAAAAGTTTCTCAGCAGATCAGAGACTCCTCAAGAACATCACAACTTGTGTTGCCTCAGCACTTCACACCCACCTCCCAAGAAGTGTGCAGGGGGTTGCATGGAGGGAGGCATTAATATGAAAACAGGGGGGAAGAGAGGAGGAACAAGAAGCTCTTCTTTCGTTTGTGCAAACATAGTACAAGAAAAGAGTGAAATAGATTTGAAGGCAGATAATTTTAAAAGTGTTGGGACTTGTGTCTGAGGCAAATTTCATTGTCTTTAAACATAGCCTAGATCTCAACTACTATTTCACTCAGAATATACACAGCAAATGCCACTAGTCTCACTCCTGATCCTCCCAAGCAGTTTACTCCTACAGTAAAAAAAGAAATTTCATCTTTATCTTATTTGGCTATCTCTCTTTTCATCTCTGCTGTGGCTTGCAATCCCCATCTCTGTGCCATCCGTCAGTGAGACAGGCCAGGGAAATACAGAACCACTGGTACTTACAACGCTTGAAACTCCTGGATAAATCATTGGAGAACATGCTATAGGGAACAACTTCACAATGACAAGGAAATAAAATCAATTTTATAATAAGTCTTCTCAAATTCTTGTTTCCATAGGGTCAATCCTAAGCCATTCCCATAGAAAAGTCTACCCAAGAGGGAGGGAAGGAGAAAAATTGTCTGAGAACATTTGACTTCTTCCTCAGAAGTGCGGGAATTTGCTCTCCATGCTCTATGGAGCAATGGTGAGGGGATTAGTCTACAACTCCATTAAATTTTCCCAGAGCCACAGGGGCTGTGCAATCTCTAGCTCTTTTCTAAATGATAGTTTGCTCAAAAGGCCTCCTGTTACACTTGAAATATAGGGCAGGTGCTACCACTTTAGCTATAGACCCACATAGAGAACCCAGAGACAGAGGAGTGAGGTGGTGCCTCGGAGTCCACAAATATTCTTGCTTCATAAACCATACAAAAAAAAAAAAAAAAAAGAGGGGGGGGAGGGTTCTCAGATGAAGATTATTTGAAAAAAATAGGTTTTCTATTGGTACTGTAACTTTAGACGGGAGTTGAAAGTTTCCTATTCTCCAGCATTAAAACTAGCACTAAAACATTGGTGCATCATTCAGGACAACAGTGAGCTTTAATGCTGAACTTTTTCTCGTATAAAAAGCCACTAAGCAACTGTGTTTCTAGGATGTCTATCTACAGAACACATAATCTTTATCATGTCACAAGTCTTCCTTGCTCTCTGAGTTTGTTCCATGCAATATCCTTCTCCTGCCATTTCCATTTCAGAGTAAGCTCTTTTACCTCCTCCCACTCCACTAAACTGCTGATGTGTCACTGCAGCTAAAAGTACGGAGTAGCCCCTGATGTTGTCGCATTTGTGGAAACATTGTGCAGACAACTCACCATGCTGACAACCTGAAGACTGGTTTTTGGATCTGGTACTCGCATTTCCTCCTTCTTTGCCACTTCCCAAAGTAAGTGGACATGTCCATGTGTCATTCTCTGTGTGTGACACTGGTTTTCAGGATTTTTTTCTATGTGCAAATAGTCTTGACTGAGGTCACTAGGTTTTGTTTTGAAGACCCCAGGAGTAATTTTTCCTTTCATACCTGCAAAGGCGGCAAAATTCCATATCAGTATCATTCATCAAATCAGTGATTTCATGAAGATAAAATGGTGGGTATGAATCTTATTACCACAGTGGTTCCCTTGAGCTTCTGTGGTGGAATGAAAGGGCATCAAACCATATATGAATAATTGCTGTGGTCTTTGAGGTCCCTCTGTTCCACTCATATAAATGGAGCATCAGCAGAAATTATTATCAGGTCAGCTAACTCTAAGGGTGAGATCCTCAGCAGATGTGAATCACTATCACTCTCAAAAAAAAAAAAAAGGTCACCATTAATGCAGCTTTGAGGTTCAGCTTTAGGAGGCATTTATCTTACTGTGCTCATCTGGATTTATGAGGAACCTGCACTTAAAAATTAAATTGTGTCTGAGAGTCAGGAAAAAGGATCAGCTTTACATGAACAATTAAATGTGACAAAACTGTACCAAACAAAATTCAGGGCACTTGAATTGCCAGGTAATTTATCTTGAAGAACATGCAAAAAGGTGTTTCACTTGCATAAGAGGTTGTCTGGAGATAACATCAAAGCTAACACAATACCACTGCTGTCACCACTAAGAAAAAAACTTTATCTGCAGTTAAAAAGATAAACTGGGCACATAAGAAAGGTAATCCAAAATCTAAAATTAAATAGTTTGCAGTCTGCAGTTAAATTAAATGAGTAGTGGAACAATCTAAGAGAATGCAGCATTCATTTCATGGCTATTATATAGATGGCTATCAGTGCTTGTTATGATTATAAAATCACACTTCAGATGCTCACATCTCCCAGTTTTCAACTCTTCCAAGAGTTATAGCTCTGGCACTTCTCTATAGCACAAAAATACAGCACAGCTTCTTGCAATTTCCTGAGACACTGCACCTGTAATATATTCATGCTAATTGCTCCAAACTCATGCATACAGATGACAAAAGAAGCTGAAAGGCAATTCAGCTTTTTCATGCAAAGGAAACATAATTGTTTTATAATACGCTGTAAGTTTTAAACCTGCAGGTTAAGTATTCATTTAATTATTTAGGGAGAGGCTGCACTCCTACTCCTCTCCATGTAAAAGAGGCGGCCTGCCTCGGTGCCATGCCAGGAGAAGGGTGAGGAGGAGCTCGAATTTTAGGTTTTCCTTCCTGCATCTCTTCCTTTCCCCTTATTACAAATGCAGTATTGCTTCTACTGCCTCTGCTCATCCACTTACCACCAATATTTTCAGAAACAGGTTATCTGAGCCAAATATGTGGATGAGCAAATAGAGGAAGAGGAGAAGAAATGTGTTTCCTGCATAGGCAACTGGTTTCAACACAGGTATTACAAATCTCCTAAATAAGATCATTTACTAGTTAAGGGATTTTATTTCAGACCCTATCAGCAGAATGACAGGAAAAAGAATGGTTTTGATACAAAGTCAAAAGCATTTTGGGTTTCCGATAAGAGGACTACTTACCTCTGCAACAGCAGACCTGGTAAGATGCATCAGTAGCTACCAAATATCTTCTTTGATTCAAAACATTGAAGCCTGCATTTTTAAAAATGGAAGAACCATTTGAAAGATTTACATCTGGATTTGTATGCATGTGTGATCCAGTAGTCATAATATGTTGTCTGCACCACACAGAGTCAATAAATGTGTCTAAAGGTACTTAGTCCATTACAAAATCATCAAATGTTATGAACATGGCTTAAATTTTCAAAAGACTTTAAGTAATTCAAGGGTCCACTTTCCATTTGTACTCCCTAGGTAGTAATGAGACTTAACAGAATTAATCAATGCAACATCTGCCTCATAGTCCTGATCCTACCTCTTACAATACTCACACAATTTTCCCATGGATAGGAACATAAGTATGGGGGCAAGAGAAACCTGCTGAGCAGGGCATGGATCAAACTAGCAAGAAATAAATTTCAGCTGAAAGGAATAGTGCTCATACATGCCCAGAGAGACAAAGTCTCTGTTCAGAGCCATTAAGCTCCTAAATAATCTCAGCCACTTGTATGATACAAAACACCAGATCTACATTCTTTAAGAGGTAGTGGCAGCCCAGGAGAAGTGAGAGCTTTGGAGTTAGGTCACCCTGTGAGGGTGTGGAGGACAGGGTCCAACTGCTCCTTCTGCCCAAACCACAGCCTGAGCTTGAGTTCAAACCAGCACCTCAAGACAATCCCAACACTCAGCTTTCTCTGGGGTGGGAAAATTCTCTCCAACACCAACACAAGAGTTTTTCCTCCCCATAAAATAATTTGATATGCAAAGGACGGAGGTAAGAAAGAGTGCCTTTAACTCCAGAAACTAGGAAATGTATCTAAGATGGATGTTCAACTCCACATCTGATAGGTATCACTGCTCCAGAGCAGGGATCTGAACCTGGCTCTTCTACCTTTCTCTCACAGCTACATTTACTTTGAGTATGTTGAGACCTTACTGGTAACATCAGGTCCATAGCAAAGACAGTCCCATTTTGAAGGCTTCAAGGTTTTAGCCACAGTAGTCCTTGAAGTAGATCTCAATATTTAGGTGAGTTTGGACAGCAAAATCTTGAGCATATGCAAAACTTAACATGCTAAACTAATAGTCAGGAGGTAAGTGACAGCTGAGGAGTAATTATGCCAATGGTACATGAATGCTGGGACAAGGTGATGCCTACGTTGTGCAGCAGATTATGGTGACAGAAAAGCTAAGAGCTGACTTTCACAGTACATCCACAGAGTTCAGCACAGCACCATGCAGAGACAGTCACACAGGTCTCAAAGGCAGCCTAGCCTTTTTGGTATGGCAGAACATGCATTATTAAATTCAATCCCTGTTTCTCAGCAGAGCTAATTAGTTCAGGTGCAGCTCAACCCTGCTATAATTATACTCCATCTGCTTCCAGAGCTAGCTAGTTTGGGTGCTGAGAGCTTGGAAATTTCTCTGCAGTACCCCCTCATGGGAGGGGGCATGATACTATTATGTCCTTAGGCGTGAAAAGAGATGGATTGACGCTTTGGTCTCTTTGATGATGCGAGCCTTAGCAGCCTAAGTCCTGCTGAGTTAAATCCTCTCAAGGGACAGATTTTTTAAGATGTTTAAATAGCTAATGCCCCAGGTACGGCCCCAGTGAGATTTTTGAAAAATGCCTCGTAAGCACTAAGTGTTTGTTGGTGGTAAATGGCTCTGTGCGGCAGCACAGCAGCGAGAGCCCCGTGTCAGACACCCAACTGAGGCAGTCTGTCGCAGGCAGCAGCCCACAGTGCCCCAGCTCTTACCAAAACTTTGATGTGCTCAGGTTGGCTCTGCTGCCTTGCGATCCAGCATGTAAGTGCTAAGACTCATTTGGCTACACAGAGAATACCAAGCCTGCCTGCTTCTCGAGAAACAGATAGTGACAACTCAGATGAATGCTAATTTAGCACGCAGTATTTGCTCGCTTTAAAATGAAGCCTTGATCCAAAGACTACGGCAGTGAATGGACTATCTCTCCTCCATGTCAATTCATATTGGATCAGGCCTTGAATTTGTGGCATGAAGCAATTAGTATAAAATAGATTAGGCAACAACTTCCTTTATTCAGTTGTACAAGTTTTTTCAAGATTAACTGATTGCTCACATTTGTTTCATACAGGCAGCTAAATCATCAATACCAACAAGACTGGCATTAATCAACAGAATTACCTCCTCACTCTCACAGGCATTTTGCTTCGTATCACTTTACAAAGGCTGTCAGGGACCGTCTGTAGCTTCAAGTACAGTACAGCAGTGCCACAGCATGTTTTTCCAGACACTGGAGTCATCCATATGCATTTGGCCTGCAAGCTTTTCAGCAGCACACTCAAATGAGAACATTTTCAGTGGCCACATGAACCCTACAGCGTGTTCTCCCCCCATCTGCTTTGTTTAACCACACATCACTACACTTTGATAACATACATATGTACTTGTGGATACATATGTGCGTATTTGTCCAGAGAGAGTGTGTCCTGCTTCCAGGTGTGCTGTGCAGGTGTGACTGACACCTGCATTTAGCAGGATGGCATCCACATGAGCATCTATGTCACTGCCATTATTACTTTGACACACCACGCTGCTGTCAGTGCCAGCTCTCTCAGTATTGTTCTCTCAGCCTCTGCTTGCTTTAAGCTTTCCAGGGGCACTGGCTAAGGCTGCTGAGACTGTTAGACATTGACTGAAACTCAATCAGTTGCTACTTATTTAACCAATATGCAGACATTACTTTGTGAGATTATTTTAGAAAGTGACAAAGGGAGCTGCCCCACATCACCCTCTCAGAGCTCTGCATTTCTGCTCTGGTTCGGTTATGGCTGTCTCACTGCCAAGCTACTCTGTCAGAGTGCAGACAGCCTCCAATGCCTTTTCAGACATGAAATAATTACTTGTTATAAAACAATAAAGGCTGCTGCCTATTACTTGTGTATATTCAGAGAATTCAGTCTTGCTGTCCTATCTCTCACTCTGCCCTGCAGCCTTGGACCATGTGAATGGAATGCCATGAGAGGCAGCACCCAAAATGCCTGTGTGAGCCCAGCCATGTGCCCCAGCTCAATAGCCATCCCCACCAGCACCCTTTGCCACCCCACAGCCCCCGGCTTGCATATTCTGAGGAATCCTGGCTCTCTTAGGCACACTCCATCAACTACAGCAGGCTGCCACAAAGCAGATCAGACTGAAAGGCAGTAATTAGTGACTGAGGTGGTAAAGAGCTGGTAAAAGGGATTTGCCCATTTCTGTGCAAGGCTAGCAGTTTAACTCAAAGGGTCCCCTGCAGTGGTTTAGGTTGTCAGAGCCTGACTGTACTGAAAAGAGAGAGGACTCGCAGGCAGTCACGGCAGAGAGGCATTTTGAGAAGCTGTCTCCACTCAGCCACCTCATCTAGGCTGAGAAGTGTGTGAGTGACTCAAGCCTGTACAACGTACATTCGAGCAGGTTAGTTAAAACCACTGACAATTACAAATAAGAGCCCTGGTTTTACACAGGGCAGTGGACAAAATGTCACACAAATGCTGAGGCTTCAGAACCTAAGAGCTGAAGGTCAGGACGTGGCTATGGAATGAGCTGGATGCAATAAAAAGGGATCAGGGAGTTCTTGGGCCTGAAGCTCAGTGTTGAGGTGCGGGCCAAAATAAAACTCTGTTAGACATGACCATAAGTCATTCAAGAAGTCTCATGAGCCTCACAGACTGCAACTCCCCTGATCACCAACATGTCACAGGCAAATGCAGCAGAGGCAAAAGGAGTTTTCCAGGACTCAGAATTAATTTTTTCTTTGCCTTTTTTTCTTGGTTCTTCCTTTCCTTCTTTATCATTTTGTAACCTTCTCTCTGTGCAAAGAGGAACATTGCCATTCAAGTGTCTGCTTTAGCTTTAAATTTCAAACTTTCAATTTTGATTTTCCAGTTCTCATTAATATGTTACAGATGACTTATTTTATTAATTGCCATCTATTTTACTAGCTAATTTATTTTTCTGGAAAATAAATACTTTCCTGACCTGTTCCAGTCTTGTATTAATGCTTAGCCAAATATCTTAAGGCAGTGAAGGAAAAAACAAACAGCTGAACATCTGCTGGAAAGGTTGCAAGGGTGAATAATCTTTAATAGCTTCTAATGAGCTTCCAGAAATATACTGCACAAGGAGCAATGCACAGATACGAGTTCTTAAACCCTTACTTATAACAGCATCCTTCTCAGTTACTTCACTCACTTACAGACAGGAGTAAATTCAGATGAAGAATATGCTGCCAGATACTTTTAAAATGCACCCTACAAGGACGTATCTCTTTCTTCATGCAACCATTAATTGCACTCAACATCCCCCCTGCTTTTATGCTTTACTGGTGCAACTCACATCAAGAAGACTGGAAGGAGTCCCTTATCAGAGCTGAAACTCGCCATCACTTTGATGCACCTTTTTTCTGTCTCATAGCTCCACAGACGCAAACTGGGCAAGCACACATAGGAGCTCACCTGCATCCAAAGGTTCCTTTGGAGATGCAGCTCAGCCCTGCCCCTGGAAGTGGACATTAGAAGGACAGGCTCAGACGTCGAGGAGGGCATCTGGTAGCTGTACAGGTGTAGTAAGAAGCATTGCTACTATTCCCCAACTTATTGGCCAAGCAGTAGCATGGAGATTGCTGAGGAGTAATCCCTTCTCTTTGTCTTGCACTTCAATTTCTCCTCTTTGGCCTGCCCTCGGTTCAGCCACATGTGCCTGCCTGCCATGCTCAGGCAGAGCATATAAGTAAATGCAACACAAGGAAAGTCAATAGAGTTTCACTCACTTACAATAGAAGTGAATTTAGCCACAAATCAATAATGAAAAACAAAATGTTCCCTACGTGCCTGTTCTTGCAGCTGTCCTTCATCTGAAGAGTTCAGCCCCACTTAGAGAATCAATGTATCAATACGGAGTAAACTCTGTTTTCAATAAAACTGAAGATGTGAGCAGATTCAGCATTGTACAATTATTAATTTCCAAAGTTAGACACAAGCTTTTAACAGTTTCCACTAAATCTCCAAATGAAATTGAAGCACTTGGATAATCATCAAAAGATACTCTCCTCCGTCCTTCTCCATGTGCAGAAGCAATTTGGCATATTCCTAGGGCAAGCAAGGATACACTCTTGACTGAAAGCAATGGTGCTTCACTGCCTCTTATTTCTGGGATAGCCCTAAGCTCATTCTGCCACCTTGTGTGATCAACATATAATACAGCACAGTCTCATTTTCAGGTCCATATTTCTTATTCCACTCCATTAGGTCTCGCCTCTTATTTAGTACTCCTCAAAGCCAGGAGTCTGTTAAACTATGTGGAGATAACCACTCATCTCTGATATTCTAATATGGACTGTCAGGATGAAGCAAATTTAATGTTTCATTCATACTCCACCTCCCAAAAAGCCACTTAGTTTTATTAGAGCAGTGAATAATTCTTACTAACTATATGAAAGAAGGCACATTTCTGTTAGCTTATAGTTAGACTGTGGTTCTCTTGAACTTCATTGAAATTATTTGCTAAATAATGGCTATGAATATTTTTAGCTAGTATTATCCATTCAAAGCAATTTGTTGAAAACAAAAATTCAGTTTTTCAAAAAAACTGAAAACACTTGAGCTGTGTGACTAGCCACTCCTTCTCTCATGGCCTATTATTTCACCTTTATAGAAATAGTTTCTTTACATTTAGCCTGACTGGAAAACTGTGAATGTTAGAAAAACGTTTGGCTTTCAGTGTAAAACGTCGCTTGAAAGCAAAGACAAAGGTAGTCTTTCAGAAAGTGTCTCCACTGTTTTCTCAATGTTTCTAATTTCTGCTGCTGCGTTCAGTCGTGACATTATGAAAAAAGAAGTTTTTAAAAAAGCAAAAGCCTTTAATGAAAACCCCAGTTAAAGCCTGTAGGATAAAAGTCTTTGTTTTGATTAGCTGAATGAATTCAAATATCTTGTTCTGGAAACAGGCAAAGCATTCCTCAAGTTCATCTACAAAAACTGTCTGAAGCTTTAGTTCAGACACCATGAGAGGCTCCGCAAGGGACTCACACGCCCAGAAACGGCTGCTGGTACAATGCAAAAATCAATAGTGCTACGTGGAGCTGTTACCTACGGATGTCATCTCTCTTCTGAACACCAGCAAATGCTCATGTGCATCATAGGTACTGAAACACATGAATGTGACACCAGCTGCCAGTGTAGAGGGGCACTTCACCCTGTTCACAGAAAGGCATTCGGCACATCCAGTTTTTAAATGCCTGTGAGCTTGTGTGTGCTGATCCGCTGTTAAGCAAAGGTGACAGAAGGTAGGAGGCAGAGAAAACAAAAATCAAAAGCTCCTTCTAAATCTTACAAATGCAGATGTTGACATCTTTTATTGCCTTATGCTTTACAGATACAGAACTACATTTCTTATCAAAGTGAACTACGACTCAGACTTAATTAACCAGAACTGCGGTGCCTACAAGATCTATGCTAAAAGCATAGTGAATGCAGTCAAAGCAAAATTCATTCCTGTAGTCTGGTGTTAACGCCTTTTACACAGGGAAATAATTATAGCTAAAAGCTGATGTTTTCACTTCATACTTATGGAATACAATTCATCTTACAGAATCTCATCATCACCTTAACTTGTGGCTGCGGTCAGAAAACTGTTTATGTTAACATCATACCATTTTACTCACCATATATTCTGCAAGTAATCAAATCACAGGGCTGATTTCCAGTCCTTCTGTGAAGAGAAATAATTGAGGCAGGAAGATTTGCAGAGATTTTAATAAGAATCAGGCAAAATATGTCTACAAGATACAAACTCAAAAAAATATGCAACTTGCATGTCAGAGACAGCTTTAGCAAATTTGGAATTTGGCAAAAAACTTCAGGACACGCAAACACACCCCTCCACAATTAATAATGATTGTAATTTCAGAAAAATTTCCTTTGTTTCTTTGTACCCTGTACAAAGTTTTTACCTTTCTTTTACAAGTTTTTTACTAAAAGGATTAATAAATATATATATATTTAAAACCAAAACTGAAAATTTTGCCTACAACTATATGTTTCAGGTTGACCTAAAAAGGAAAATCATATTAAAGTAAGATTGAAAAATACAACCTTCAAAACATCTTACACACAGTTCTAATTTCAAAAGGCTTTGGCTCAAGTTTCAAAAGCACAGAGCAACCCTACAATGTGCATAATTATCCTGGTATAAGGGAGCATACAGTAAAGGGACCTGTAAAGTTTGAATCCCTTTACAGGCTCTTGCAGAGCCCTTGGCAAGTCATTTCATTCTCTTATATCTCTATTTCCCTATCTATTAAGTCAGGGCAATAATACCTACCTTCCCCGAAGAGGTGACAGTAATTAAGTCAATGTTTAGCATAGCACTTTCAAGATGCAAATCTCTGCATTAAAGTTCTAAGTACTATTATTATTATCATCATTATCACCGATTATCATTAGGCTAAAGCTACTGTTTAATTCTGTATATTCTCATTCTGAGAGATACATTCAACTACCATTGTAAGCTAATTATACCATCTACTCTTAAGTATAGGAGTACAAAAGCATACCTTCTGCTGCATTTGCAGTCTGTTCCCACTTTCAAATTCTCTTTGTGTAAAGGAAAGTATATTCTTAACTAATGCCTTAAGGAAGTTTGCATGGCATTGCCAAATTAGCTCATTGCAATTAGTATCTCAGGTTTCTCTGCAATCCCAGGAAAATAGCAGTAGCCACGAACGCAGTTAATAATGATGACTTTGTAAAACAGAACTGGAGGCTAATATTGAAAGGGCTGTCAAAGAGCAAAAGGCTGCATTTCAAATGACCTTTAAATCCGCTGCGACTCCTGCGGAGGATAAGAGGTAACGTGAGTGACAAGAAAGGCTTTTCCAGCTCACCAGATTTCACCAGGTCAAAGAAGCATTTGTAATGAATAAATAAATAGATAATTCATCTCCCAGCTGTTTCAGAAACTTTCCTGATATAAGCACAGGTAGGAAGCAGGTCTGTGAAACTGGATGGATTTCAGAGACCTGTAAAACTGTTAGAGAACCTAAGAACTGAGCCCGAGTTGCTCATTATGCAGGACAGAAAGGAAAATAAATTTTCCCACAGGGCTTCAGATGCAATGTATTTATGAACGCTAAGGCTTTAAAATGCCAGTGTCAAAACTAGTGTTTCCTAAAATCATCCTGACTCAGTTTCCTCTGGTTTTGCTCACAGGAACATGTAGCCATGCCACCCTTCCTACTCTGGAAAGATCAATGTGTATGAGCTTCCAGATGTCTGGGCACAAAGGTGGCCAACACTTGCTGTTCCTCAAAGCCTACCTGAAACAAAAACAGACACATACATAGACACACAGTAAGGAGGTGGCATGTCGCACCGTCACATGCAGCCATGGAGAAATCCACCCTTCTCCTTGTGATTATTTATGTGTTAGGACAGGCCATTAGCCCAAATAAATAACTAATTTTTGACTGATACTGAAATTTTACAACTGTCATCCTTGAAATAACCTCTTCAAGATGAGACATTTTGTAACAACACAGTATTTTGCATTTACATAATCTTTCTGTCTAACGTTATCAACGCAAAAACGTTTCGGAAGGCAACTAATTAGAAGTGCATAAAAATATTGAGAGACGAAGTAGATGTTAGTTTTTTTAGGGAAGGAAACTGAAACACGGAGACTAAATTCTGTATCCAATCTTACCCAGCTGGATGAGACAAATAAGAGCTCACATTGTCAGTCCAGGCGTATTACAGGTCCACTGGCCATTTGAGGAACACTGTGGCTCCAGCCTCATCCGTGTGCCAGGGAATCTCTCTGCTGCAGGAAAGCCTTTTGCCGTGGCCCTGGTCTCACCCACACCTGAGGGCAGTCAAAGGCAGCTGCAATGCTCATCGGGATCCCAAATGCCAGGCAAGCACTTCCCAGCTAATAATTAAGCACAGTCGGAGTGGCTGCCCTCTGCAACACAGAGACTGGAAGGAAGTCTTTCCTCTCCCAAAGACACCTTTCTGTCAATTAATGTGACACAATATCCACCCCCCGACACCCTGGTTTTCCCTGTGGAAGGACATTCGAGAGATATTTGCTCAACCATCTCGAGAAAGAGAGGTTAATGAAGCTTTTTCAGTGGAGAAGAGGTAAATTACTTCTCTAATGTAAAGATGGGTTTGAGAAATGAATGAACAGTATTAAATGGCATTATTATCTAAGATAATGGGAGGAAAGTCATAAAACAGACACATACATAGACAGTTGTCCATCTGCTCTTTGCCTTTATTTAAGTCCTGTAGAAAGCTATCCTGAGGTGGGGTGCAACTGGCTGTTGGCATAAATAACTTTTTATAGTTTCAATAAGAAAAGAGAAAGAAAAATGCACTGTAAGAAGAGCATTCTTCATAAAAATGGCACGTGCATGATCATCCAGTGCTATCAGTCACTATAACTTAAGTGAAAAAGGTTTATTGTTAAGACAGTGTGGCCCCTTGCTAAAGTTCTATGCAAGGCATTTCTTCTTATTGTTAAAACATAGAAACAACCTAATTTTCCCTACACGAGAAATCCAAGGAACAACCTAGAAACATTATTTCTGTCAGGCAGCTACCAACCACCAAAGAAGCTATGCTTCTTTGTCTGCCATTCTTAAAGTATGTTTAAGCATTACTATACCGTTTTAAAAGATAGCGAAGCGGGGGTAAGATCAGGCTGTTCAATAACATCTCAGATGGTTCTCATTCTTTAAAACCTATACAGCTGAATTTTGCCAGTTAGAAAGCTGTGCAATACAATCAACTTACTGACAAGCTGCAAAATATAATTTATTACACAATATCATGTCTTATCATATATAGTATAAAAATATTTATCACTGTATTTAAAAATTATGACAAAACACAACTATAATTCCTTATTTTATTACTTCATTGTTTCTCTTTTGATTAACATTTGAATAGGCTTAGAAGTGGATGGAATTTCAAGTCTAACCCCTGCCAAATCCTCAAAACCCCTGGACATTTTTATCTATCTCGTCTTTTCACTCAAAGCTTCATACTGATAGTACTGGAAATTAAATTGACCAATTTATTCATCACTGTAGCAGGGCTTAAACCTCAGCAACATGACTGCCGTCATGTCAGTGCTGTCAATGACCTGAGTCTTGAGTTTCAGAGATTGCCCCAGTAACACTCGATAATAAGTGGCAAAACATTTTTACTTCCTTTGGTACTCATTATAAAAACATTAATTGGGGTGAAAGGTAATCCACTTCGTATGCTAAGTCATGGATCTTCTCTAAGGGTGGACAAGGGGGATTGCAAGAATAAGTATGTCATCGTGATTTGTTGCCACAAAAATTCCTTGAAGTTTGAATGAACGGACTACTAGAGGGCGTCACAACAAGGAATAACATTCTTTTGATTTAAATTATCCAGGTCTGGCCTGAAAGGTCACCATGAAAATGAAAACACAACAGAGAAATAGGATGAGCTCTGAAGAAATGTCAGCACAATTTATGCAACCCACTTTTTCCATTATTCTGTTTTGAATAGTTTAATTTTATTTATTTTAGGGAATCACTCCATGGCTTACACACTGCAACTAGTTAAAATTCATGGCTCTTTTACCACTCCATCCCTATTTTCTCTCCCTTTCAAGAACCATTTTCATAGAAATAAAAAGCTCAAAAACACCCCAAAAAACCCAAATAAAAAAAAAAATAAAAAAAAAACACACGCGAAAAAAAAACCCCACGCAACCACCAATTTTCTGCAGTTTGACTCCTGTTGCAGAAAAGCATTAAACTCACAGCCAGGAAGCTGCTTTCCCCCTTCTCAAGTGCTGTCACCCTACCTCTTTAAGCTCTATTTTAGCAGTTGCATAGAATTTTTTTTCTTCATTTCAAAGAGCACATTAAACTCTCATTAACAGAAATGGGAATTAAGCATGCACAGTTAGAAAACGAATTTAAAAAATTCTGCACTAAGTAAAGAAACAGGATTCCCCTGACAAATGTGTATTCACAAAGAAATATCACTGCAGGTAACAAATAAACTCCCTTGGCTAAGTCAGATATCATTTCCAAGGTTTTCTCAAAGCAGGCGCTCTCTTGGAGACATTTCAGCAGGAAAGAATGGGTTCTGCACAGCCTGGGTTTATCTTGAAATTCTGGACTTTCATGTTCACAGAACAATAATGTTTGAAAAAACAAAAATTTAAATTAAATCCCACACCTCATAAGGAGGCATCTCAGGGGCCAGCTACTGGCAGGGCTGGAGAGAATGCTGCTGCCAAATGGAAAATGTGATCTGGCAAGTGGACCTGAAATCTTGGATTTTGAACTTGGCAGATCTGAAAAGTCTTGGCATTTGGGTACAGGTCCTGGAATGTGAAGCTTGCAAACAAAGTTTTTTCCCCATTAGAGTATAAAAAGCACCTTTAATATGTATAAAGCAAACTTCCATCTACCCTTCTTATAAACAGCCCTGGCATGTTTTGCTCAGTATGAAGTAGCCTTTAGAAACCATTGATTTTGCCTACATATCCTATATTCATTTGTCTTGCTTTGTCTCCTATGGGCCCCTATGACTTTTCGACCTTCCCATAAATTTTAGCATCATTCAGAAGGTCAAACAGTCAGGGAAAGCAAAAAGGGATTAAAAAAGAAAGATCTGCAGTGGATGGAGAATTATCATCATAAGCTTATTATATATTTCAAACGCTGCAGACTTTAATGGCAGCAAGCTTTTAAAAGCTCAGCCTCTGCTTTTACTGGTATAAAGGGATACTGTTATTTTTTCCATCTGATTTTTAATACCACTAATCCAAATAGTTACTGAAGTATTTCTGTAAAGTTATATGAACTATTTAAATAAATTTTAATTAATTTAAAATATTTTTTAAATTGAAAATATTATTTTTAAAAGTTTCCTAGTGTTCCCCTGTACCCTTGATGACAGGAAAGAATCACAACACTACTTGACTCTCTCTGTTCATCTTGGCCAGAATCCCCTCTGCATTTTCTGGTTTTCACTTTTTTCTTCCCCCCCTCCTCTCCACTTTTTCAGGGAAGAGAGGGAACAGACAGTACTGGTAAAGCACAGCTTTGAAAGTAAATAAAGACATAGAGTCAGTCTATTTAATGGCAACATATTCTCACTATTAATATTGTTACTGTCATCTTTACCAGCATTGTAGCTGGAGACTAAGCATCTAAGAGCCACAACTGCTTTCATAAGTCACATCTCTCCTGCAATTTGCTTACATGCCGTGAGTAATTTATCCTGTTAATATCTTGTTCAGCTATTGAGAAGTAGGAGTTAGAAACCACAGAAAAGAAGCCAAAGACATAAGGTGCAAAGGAATTTTAAAAATTATTCTGTAGCCGAGCCAACGCACCTTGGACCCTGCATGTACAGAAAATCTCCAGCCCATGAATCATCTATATAGCATGTTGTGGTCCACCGTGCAAGCTGTAGAGAAACACATGCCAAAAGCTGATCTCCAAAGCCTCAGACAGCTTAGTCGGTATAAATTATCTCTTAGGATGAATTATTCTGTCTTGATTTGCGAATTTGACACTCTCTCCATTTGTAAGTTGTTTCCTTCATCCTTTGCATGTGTTAGCACAGTGCTGGAATACATTTAAAATCACAAGAGATCCATTCCCATTAGTCTGGAAGGTTACTTCATGTAAGTTTTTCTTTGTTTCTAAGTATTCTTTTGCCCAGATGTTTTCCCCTCATATATCCTGAAAAAGGAAGAGAAAATGGCATAAGCACTGTACAGTGTTTCAGCCTTTATTTCTTTTTCACTCTTACCTTTACAAGACCACAATATTACCATTTATTCTTCTTTTCATTCACTTGAAACTACATTTTTTAAAACTTCTCTTTGGATTTACTAGATAAAACATACATGCCTTCCAACCAAAACCGTTTCTTGTCAGTGAGTTTTAGAGGTGAAAACCACAGATACACAGTTTTTAATAAAACGAAAACAAAATTTGATGTCACACCTGCAGTTCAGCAAACCAGAGAAGCCTTGTTCTGAAGCCTGGTCAAAGCATGCTGCCGAAACTGCGCTGTGAGCGATGGCTGGGACAGCTTCTCTACGCCTGCCTCTGCAGTGCGCACAGGAGAACACAGCAAGCTTCTCACACAAGTCTCCCAAGGATTCACAGGTGATTTAGGATTCAAATCCTTTTCTCCATCTCTCTCCTGAGGATTTCCCTTTCATGAGAGAAATCTCCTGCTGGTGCAGAACTACTGTACTGGAACTCACACTGTACCCCTCCTGGCTACTGGGCTGGGGGAATGCTCTCCAAGACGATAAACTGACGTCTCCAAGGAGGATTTCACTCACTGGCTCACAGGCACTAATTTAAAGGAATGCCCTGCTACAGTATGATAGATCAGCAAAGACTACTGAGAAAATAATGGGCTTTTAAAAGAAGAAATATTCCAGAAATTATCTGTATTACAACCTGCTCCAAAGTCCTGTTACACTTGACAGATGTTCAGCCAGGCTGCAGGTAAATCAGAGAGTTAGCCAAAGGCATTGGACTTCAGGGTCTGTTGAAATTCTGACTTCATTTCCATGAGGAAAAAAAATACTGTTTAATTTTCATTTATTTATCAAGCAATGACTTGCCACCATAAGACCAAAAGAAAGTATAATTGCCAGACTAATGAACATCAGGGATAAATGGCCTCACCATTTAACCATTAGTCTCTGCAGCCCTTCAGCCAAACTTGGTCCCTAAAAAAGGTATGCCTTCCTGAGATTCCCTGAGAGCCAGCATCACAGTGAGGGAGAGAGCAAAGTGAGCATAAAAAATAACGGCACAGGTTGGTGTTAAATTACCCAGTTAGTCAGACAGACTGGAGACTGCACAACTTTTTGGGAAAAATCACAAGTGCCGCAAGACAACTTACTGACACAAAAATAGATAAAGGTGCCACAGGAAGATAACTTGGCACTATCACACTTTATTCTTTAGAATCTCTCAACACCCTAAAATATCTAAAACACCCTGAAGCCAACATCCAGAAATGGAAGAGTTTCACAAAGCATTGAGTTTGCTCCCTGCTTCAGCACATATAGGATCTTGTACACGACCAACATGAAAGTCGGCTGCGGCAGCAGACCTTTGATGCTGCCTGTGCCCTCCAGTGCAGACACATCTGTGTGCAAAGGTGGTTGCTCTTGACAGACAGTCGCTCTGGACTTGCATGCATAAGTTCAGGCGCAGAAGCCATAAAACTTTGTAAACCACTTCACAAGTTCACACAGCAGAAGCTATCTGGTGGATTTGGCCATTGCTTAAGGCTCTCTGAAAACAGATGGAAACATGATGTCTTCTCACAAGTTTCGTTCCCACATTACTGCCACAGATGGTGCTCTCACATCTTTGAAGAAAAGCTCTTCTTTCTTATATAAGCAATAACAGGATGCAAACTATTCCACATTACTGCTGATATAACTGCTCTCAAGCAATTACTGCTGAGACATTGCAATGTTCTACCATTGTTTGCCCTCTGCCCCTCCCAGAACAATGTTCTGTTTCTCCATTTAATCCTCTTCTACTCAAAACCAACAACAGGCAAGGACACCCACTGAAATATCAAGTCAGCTATTTATCTATATTTCCTTCTCAAACAGTTCATATTCCCTTACTGAGTGATTCTATGAATGTCAACATTCACTGAAAATCAAGGAAATCTTTTTTCAAATTATTTGATAAAATATTGTACTGTTCCCTGTGGGAGTTTTTTGTTTTTTCTTTTTTTCACCCCCACTAAGGACAAGTAACTGGAAAATTATATTTCAACCTCCTGAGGGCTCATTTCCCAAATGGATGTAAATAATAAATCAAGCACCAATGGGAGGCAACTTGATTCTCAAAACAGGCCTCTACATTTCAGTATCCAGAATGTCATACAGCATTTGCACTGTTGTTGCTGTACACTTGCACCTCTTAAACAATGACTTCACTGTTACTTTCTGCTCATGAATATAGGAAAAATCAGCTCCTGTTTACACAAAAAAAGAATTTGAAAACCACCAAGAAGAAAAAAACTGCTTCCTAGTCATCATTTATATCCACCATCAATTTGCTAAGGAAGCATACACTTCAGCAAGCTCTAAAAACTGAACTGCCTCATTATCACAATAAATAAATCAAAAATTCATTCAATCAGTCAGTTGTGCCTGTTGATCACCATCTGGAAAACTTGAAGTCCAGTCCAGACAAAGACCTCTGGCCTCTAGGTGAAGTGCAGGCTATAAGTTATCATCTATGCTTTCCACACCTGGCTGCTGCTGAGCAGGTTGAGTGCATTTTTAACACGCAGTCCTTTTCCTTGGTCTCCTTGCAGCCCTCCTATGAGCCCCAGAGGGTGCATGCCAAAAGCATCCTGTGGTTTTGGGGTTTACTTCTTCAGGTCAAAATGTCTGAAATGATAGGATGGCTACATTATGGTTTGCCAGAAGAGAGGTTTTATAGTGTGGTGAGTATGCTACTCATGTCACAGTGCATCATGAGGGAGAACAAAGAGGTCTGAGCACCACAGGCCTTCTGGGATGGTGCTGGAAGTCTACAGGGTGGTGAAATCCAAAGCCTCTTTAGTCTTACCCATGTTGCCCACAAGGCAAAATATTCTTAAACCCCAAGGTAACTGTGGCCAAAAAACAATTGTTTGTACAATCTTCAGAGAGTACCCTGGGGGGAAACGTCTGTGAAGGACCAGGAAACCTGGGCCCTGGAGCATCCTGAGGAGTTCTTTTTTAGTTTTCTGGGAACTTTGAAATCAAATGGGGGAGAAGAAATTTTAGAAGATTCTACTTATCTGGGCCTTGTGACTCACGAGAGTTTCACTACTGGAAAAATGTATGTTATAACCTACAATAAAGATGTGATTCACTTATAATTACATGAGTCCAGCACCTTTGCTAAGTTCCATTGTACAAAGAATATATAAAAGAAATAAAATAATCTAGAAGTGTATAAACTTCTGTTGCCTGAGATATTATATATTTAATTACATAATTTTAGCGAGTTTCTTCAAGTCTTTACAGTGTGCCTTTTCTGATTCATGAAGAGGGATATTTTGATTGAATTTCTCCTTAGACATGGTCCTTTTTTGGCTTTTGTGGCTGATGCCAACTTTCTTTAGGGCCTGATCAAACTTCCACTGAAGTTAAAGACTCTCAGTAACATCAGTAGGATGAATTGAGATCGTATAAGTGTTGAGGATAAAATTTAACTCCAGAGTAAAAAAGTAACTCCACTGTGCATATACCTGTGAAGACAGAATTTTCTGCAAACTTCTGAAAACCAAAGATATATGTCAGATACTCATATAATATAATTTAAATGATACAGTAAGCGAATATGTATTTCTAAAAATTGACTCTAGTGTTGTTAGATAGACAGATAATTCAATAGATACATTGAATTCCCGTGGCTTAAGGGACATTTTGTACTTCAGATCAAAGATCAATAGAAAAATCTGATTGTATTGCGGACAAGATTAAAAGAAGCATACCCACTTCAACAGGTCCTCTCTCTACCCTCATCTGCACAGAAATCTTAATGGGTTTTATACAGAAAGTTTAACAGGAAAGTCTGAAAACTTCTTCAATTCATACCTGTGCTGGCATGTAGGTCTGAGGTGATAGAAGGAACAGAAAAATCTTTTGGGGCAGAAAGCTCTCCAGCAGCCGAGGACCATCTTAAGCTAAAGGGCAGTCTTGAGAAAGACTCGTTACAGAATTATGTCCTTTACACTGACAGAGACTGGAGATATGTGCAAGAAGTTGGAAAAGAAAGGATTTTTAGCCATATTAAACATGCTACTCCATGTCCTAACTATCTGAGCATAAAAAGAAGAAGAAGGGTTTGTTTAGATCTTAGAAATTTTAATGCATGAAAACAGAGAAGACATTCTCCATTCCTAAAGCTTCAGCCATTTGTTGCTGGCCAGCTGTTAAAATTACATTTAACCTTCTAGATAAAAAAAGAGACAGATTTTGGGAAATCATTTTAACTGTTCACTTTCAACATACCTTGAGACAGACAGAAGTTTCTTCAGTTGCATTTTCAGAATTCGATAATTTTGCAAAACATAAAAAAGAATGTGAAATGTAAAAGAATAATGAAATGCCACAAAGTCATCAGAAAAAGCATATCCAGGTAAAGCAAGCATAACATGGAGATCTCTCGTCCTGTGATAAGGAATCAAGCCAAAAGATCTCAGATGTATATTAATATTTGTGAGTGTATCCCAAGTGCGGGTTCTTTGTTCATTCCGCTGCTACAGGAGAGCGTGACTTGGCTGAGAGCGGGAACATATGACAGGCCATTGCAATAAGTTAAAACATTGTTGTGTAATAATAAAGTGTCCATATTCAGCATATATACTCCCAACAACTCAGTCATCATGCTAACAAATGCAGTCATGGTGTAAGAGTCTGTTTAGAATAAGACAGAGGCATTTTATTCAAATGCATCACTGCCCCTATGAGAAATGCAACACGGCTAAACTTGCTCCTGCAAGCTTACACTGGTTTGCCAGAATAATTTTATCAGTACATACATCAATACACTCGTATATATTCGGGAATGCTCAAGATAAACCTTGGGGCTTGCCTCTCGAGAAGACAAACAGGAGAAAAGGAACCACAGGACCAATAAAGAGCAGCATGTCAAATTCGAGGAAGGCAGACTCCAGCAGTGCTATCACCAGGTAGACAAACAATTTCATGAGAGAAACTTGTTCAAGTCAATAATTTTGGTTTAGATCTCATTCTGGATGTAATAGCTGTCTAGCATCATGCGCTACTCTTGCCAAAATCAGATTATAAGAGTATTTATTTGAGAAAGGTTCTTAAGTGTGCTCAATACTAAGATAAGTTTCAGCACTGTCCTGTGCATCTCTGGCAGTTTTTCACTATTCTCTTCTGTTGTTGTTATTATTTTCATTATAATTGTGCAGCACTGGACCACCTAATATCACTAACAGCTGTGTTCCAGTGACACAAACTTTACTTAGAAAATGCCATATGCCTATTGTCTTCAAAAGATTTCAGGCTCAAAATATATTTTGACAAACTCCAAGAAGGGGTTCAGCCCTTACTGGTACACTAGTGAGCTGATTTCACAGAAGACAAAAATAACCCAGGCAGATTCCAGAGCCTCCAGCATCTTCAGTGTTGGAGCTAAATAGTTTGATATGGAGAAAGAGAGAAAACTGGGGGAAAGAGAGAGAACTGGAAACTTTACTCAGTCAGATGAATTCCCCATTATTCTAGAAACTTCTAGTAAGAGATATTTGCTCTATTAAATATGTTACAATCCATTTATCTTTCCACATAACATTGTCACAGTACCTAAAGGGTTCTGTTATCTCCATTTTAGAAGTGAAACATGTAACACAGAGGGTCTAAGTGACCCCAAGTTACACTGAAAATCTCTGCAATGTGTGGGAACTGAACCTCTCCAGTCCCAGTCCAAGCCTTCAGCCATGAGATGCTCTTTCTCCAGCTGGTAGCAGGGTTATCAAACACAGCTACTATCCATTGGCCATGTCTCCATTAGCAAATGAAATGAGAGATAGACTGCTCCCTGGCTTCAAGGCCAGCTGACACGGCACGGTTCCTATCTGCACAGCCAAGTTCTTGTACCCAAAACAGGGAATTCATGTTCAAGCTGTTTGCCAAGAGTGCTAACTCCCAACCTACATACACTCCAGGGCTGCTTGGGAGAACGCTCCTTAGCACCGGCCAAAATTCTGAAAAAACCTGTGCTAACAATGCAACAGCGTATACGATTCCAAACCAGTGTGGGGCTATTCCCTGACCACCCCTGGCCTGCTCATACAGATGTAGCCTTGTTTTCCAGATATCAGTTGTTTGGAAGCTTTGTCTGTTGAGAACACATAGCGTTTGAAGAGGTCCTGCCAACAAAGCTGGACTGCAAGCATTTCCTTTTGCTTTCCAAAGGTTCCTGTTACTCAGTGAATTCTCAGTATTACCATGGTCTGCATCAAACCTTTACCCAGTTGTAATGCTCAGAAAATGAGATACATCTTGAAGTTTCATGCCTAAATGCAACTTCAGGAGTAAGATATAGCACTAAAACTCTATCCTCGTCTTTTCTGCCTGCAGCTGAAAAGTTTGGAGACACAAAAATCAATGTCTTATTGTTCAGAGATTTCTTTTTGCATGTTTCTTTGTGCACTGGAGGGAGAATATTCATTTGCTCTCTTGTTTGAAATGCATTATTTAGTTATTATTCATTTACTAGCCTAAGACAAAGCTAAAGTATGACATTAGAGTTCTAAAGTGCTATTGATTACCAGTACAAAATGAAAATATATAATTGATGAAAACATCAGGATCCTGTGGGGACTTACAGTTCAAAAGGTTAAAAAGGAAATGCTGATCTCTTGAAACAAATTGATCTACATGCAGCCAAGCTGAGCTGAGTCTCTAAGCAAGCTGGGAGAGACAAGACAGAGCAGCTTGTTTGTTTTTCATCTGTAGTAAAAATACAACGGCTGTAATTTGAAAAGAGCAAGTGCCACATTTGTGTAAAGTCTTCTGTTTGTTCTTCAGTTCATTGCTAGTGATACAGCTTTCTGTTTTGCAAATAAATTGTCTCATCTCAGTTCCTCACTCCCAGGATTGTTGGGGCTGTGGCAAGCCTGGAAGCTGTGTTCCAGTCATACTGGAGGAAAGTGCCACGTTTTGCTGCTGGGTATGCCCTATTACCACATGGTGAGTAGTGTTAGCAAACCTCAGAGGCAGAGATGCATGTCTGTCAGTTCAGCTAGAAGGATGCCTTGCTACAAAGAGGGTTTTGGCAAGGAAGAGTGCTGGGGGTGGGGGGAAATAAGAAAATACTTTCCTCTCTTGTTAGGGGGTAGACACCTGGTAGCTACCAGGTGGTGCTGCTCATTGCCATGGGGACGTACACATTCAAATCGTGTCCCACCTTTCCCCAGAAGTCCACAGTCTGCCTCAGGAGCAAAACACTCACGGCTAGATTAAACCATCTCTCCCTTTAGTACTGTCTCCAAAATGAGTAACTTCCCTTCTTCTCTGCTGCGATTGTGATACCAACTGGTTTGCATAGGAAAATTAGGGATGTTTTGCTGACTTCTCAGGTTTTACCCACAACCAAGAGCCATAGATGAATAGGGTCTGCTTTCTCTTATCAACCAGAAGTAACTGGGTAAGGGTAAGAGAAGGATGAAAGCCATCATGTGAAGGTAGCAGCTTAGTCTCTCGCTAAAGCAAAGATGGCGTGTGGTGGAAGGTTGTCACAGCTGATTCTCTGGTCCATTGCTAAGATGGTTGTCAGCATGTTTGACTTTCTCTTAATACTAAACATTCAGTCACTGAAGGAGAACCTGCTCTTCAAAGGGAATCCCTTCCTCCTCATTCCAGGGAAAGAAGATAAAATATAAATGCAAAAAATATATTTTTATCCCTTGCCCTCCAGCTGTCCCAGCAACGGGCACACCTAGCATCTGTCATCGAATCAGCAAAACACAACAAAGTACACAGAAGAATATATTTGTCTGTATTTGTTTCCCTTTGGAAAGTAAGAACATCAGAATGTCTGTGCCAGGAAAGACAAAAGGTCCATCTATCTTAGAATGCTCTCTAATGTTGTCAGTACCAAAAGTGTCCAAAATATATGAGGACAAACAGAAGGCAGCAGTTCCCCACAGCTTTCTGCAGCCTGAGCCTACAGAATTTCTCGAACTCAAATCCATTTCTTTGTGTTCCATAATCCAGAAATGATGTTTCATCCAGAAATTTTTCTATTATGTATTTTACAACCATCTAACTTTTCTCACCCATAATTCTCTTGGAAAAGAGTCCTGCGGTCTAATTGTATGTTAGGTAAAAAACTAAGTCTGCAGCAATTATATAGTGAGAAACTCAGTAATTGCTCCCTATTCACAACTGCATTGCTTGCCATCACATCCCCATTCAGACACCTCTGGTTCAGGATGAAGAGTGCTAGTCTATTCAACCTCTCCATGTACAGAAAGTATTACATACCTTTGATCATTTCCACAGCCCTTCTTTGGGTTTGCTACAGGCTTTTTGAGATGGGTTGATCAGAGCTAAGTACAATAGCAGAAAGGAACTCAACATGAATTCACACAGGGGCATAATCATATGAGATACTCTGAAGCTTCCTAGAGTTGGAAAATCATCATCCCGAGAGCCTAGTAAGCTATTTAGGTTCCCAACACAACTCCAAGATAATGGAGCAACCCAACCCCCAATTCTGCAGACAAAAATGGAAGCCTGGTGAACCAAATGTACCGATCAATAACTTACCACTCATTTCATCAGCAGTGTATTTGTTTAAACAGAGAGAGTTATGTGCCCAAAGACATTGGTAAATTTGAGAGACAAATTTATTCGAGGTCAGAGAGGCAGCCTGTGGTGGATAAGGGAATTGAAAGCAGGTCTCCCATATCTCACATTAGCACCATAATCACTCACCTTCTCTCATCCTGTGTGCCCGTTACTGACATTTAACATTCTTTATCCATTATATTTATCTGTCATCTCTGAAATCCTTATGTGTTCCTAGGCAGAATATAACAAAACCTTCACACTTTTAAAATCAAAAGGCTATTTAATGAAGAGTGCTTAAATATTCCTAAACTGAGATTTGGATTAGAGGAATGTATAGATTATGGGCTCCTGCATATTCATTTCACTGCATTCCTCACTACTTTGGAAAAAGGGGAAAAAAGACATAATGTTTACTAGCTCTAACACTGTTGCTCTTGCCAACTGAAAGCACTTAAATTCCCTTCCTACAGCTGCCCCTGCTGCAGACTTCTGAAACAAAGAAAACTGAAATAAAAGAGCAAAGAGCGTAACGGCTACCAAGTTGCTGCTTTAAAGTCTAGCTCTGTATTTAAAGGTTGTAAGGTTTGAAAACGTGCCATTAAAATATACCACAGGCATCTACTTGAGTAGAGTTCAGCTTGCACACTCTCCCTTCTATTGACAGCAATGATCCAGAGTCAGGTTTTTTCAATCAGGTTAGGAATTCACAGCCCAATTTACCAGGTTTGCTTTTGGCCTGAAAGAGGGCATATAAATTAAAAGCATACCCCAATAAGACACAAGCTTTGATGTCTAATAGGGTTCTGTGAATTCATTATTTTAATATTTTAGATTTATAATCAGAAGGCTAACCATTTTGCTCCAGTCTACGTAATACGTTTTTCATGGTCCCTTTCCCAGCTCCCTCTGACAAATGTTGTACTCAGATCACATTCATTAATATTGGGGATGTTTTTCAAGCCCTAGGGTACTAAGATCAGGGATGATTTGAAATACCAACTTTCCTAGGTATTAAAAATATAGTTCAAAAGAAGTTGCGGGATCTTTGCATCACTTGAAATGTTTCTCTTTAATAATGTATCGGCATAAATCTGCTGAAAAAATTACTTTGAACGGTGTATAATATCTAGCAACGGAGAAGTGATAAAAAAAGGCTGAAAAAAAGGGAAAGAACTAGTTTAGGAGAAACTCCTCAAGATGAGACTTGATACAGGACATTCAAAGGTTCAATTTTTTCAAGGAAATTGCTGTCACAACTTAAAAGTTGTTCATCCTCTACCGTCTACTTGTACAGTAGAACACGGAAGCATCACAACATTGCCTTTTGAGCAAAGCAATGAAGAAAATCCCTGTAATTTTTCTAATCCTAAAAAAGCTGGTCCTCCTTTTCTCCTTTTGACCAGCCAGTGTATATGGGTAGAACAAATAAAACAGCACCGTCTGTCTGCTTTTCCACTCCCTTGACATGAAACGGTCAGAAAACTAGCTTAGTTGGGTAGTTAACGTGAGTTTACACTTGCTTTGCTTTGCTGAAGCAATAAAAATCAGTGGGATGATGTCAGTATGTGCAATTCAAGACAATCATCAGATATATCAGAGTCACAACCTGTCCCGCATAAAGTATGGAAATTTCTCATTAGTTCTTTCATGGTAAATCTATCACACTCTCAGCTGTAGCTAGGTCAGCAGCCACAGGACAGTCATCTTTTCAACTGCTCTGTAGTATTTTAGAATGAATTAATTAAACACAGAATTGCAGAATCAATCCTCAATTCAAATTTTTTTTGAGTATTTGCTTCACAAATACTTTTTGTGCTTCACTTTATCTTTTGGAGAAGATCTAACATGCGGAATTTTCCCTTCTGCTATTTTCACCATATAGGAGCTGATCAGAGACCAAAAGCCACTCCTTATATATGGAGCTGTACATCTTTCTGAATCTCCTTTGCTCCTATTACTACGAGCAAAGGTACCCCTACTTCTCTCTAAAACTTTTAGATTTGCACTGTACCACTTAAGATTATCCTTAATTAGAGAGAAAAAAATTCAGGTGAAATGTTTTTATATACTATGGTTATTTTTCCTTCTGGCATGTGTCATATAGCAGGAACAGAAAGAGTAAAACATATTTGAGACCAAATCACTGATGTTTTTAAAAAGTTAAACTCTACCAACAAGATCCTTCACTGAAGGACCTCTCATATCAGTTTCTGATGGACTCATTGCCTTCGTGATACTCTGATCAAGAGATCCAAACCTATTGCAGGAAACTGATTTTTGGAACTATGCATGTCCCCATTTTCCAAGGTCATGGCTAATGTACTCATATTTGGTCATTTCAATTGATGAAAAAGTTCCAACTGAAGTCACAGAATTACAGAATGGTTTGGATTAGAAGAGACCTTTGAAGATGACCCACTCCAAACTCCCTGACATGGGCAAGGACAACTTTTAGTAGTTCAAGATGCTCAAAGCCTTGTCCAGCCTTACCTTGAACAATTTCAGGGAGGGGATGTCCACAACCACTCTGGGAAATCTGCTTCAGTGAACCACACTCACTAAAATTTTCTTCCTTATGTCCAGTTTAAATTTACTCTCTTTCCGTTTCAAACTATTATCCCTTTCATGGCACCACAGGCCCTCGTAGAACGTTTCTCTCTCTCTCTCTTTCTGATAAGTCCCATTAGTATTGAAAAGTCTCCCCAGTAAGGTCTCTCCAGAGCCTTCTCTTCTCAATGCTGGACAACCCCAACTGACCCAGTCTGACTTCAAACCACAGGTTCCAACCCTCTGATAATTTTCATAGCCCTCGTCTGGGTCTGCTTTAATAGGTCCATGTCTTTCTTTAAATATGTTTTTTTTAGATATTTTTAAACAATTACCTGGTTTTGGAAGAACTGAAATCCCACAACTTTCTTGCTGTAATTATTAAAAGCAGTAAGAGTAAAAGTATTAGAGTGGATTAAAGTCCTATCTGCAGCCTAGAACCCTACTTTAGTGCAGCAATATACCGATAAATAGTGCTCCAACAGTGCTAGTACACTGCCTGGTTCTGATTAACTAATCCCAATTGATTTTGCATTTTCAGCAAAGAATGCATTTAAAGAGAAAATAGTTAATGCCATAGGTACTCAGAAGATGCCATTAAAGGCATCCATATTCATCTCTCCAGGCAGCTTATTTTTAATTTTTGGAAATTATTGCCTGAAGGCTGCCATCAAGAGTCGAACAGGAGGGAAGACAAATCATAAGAGTATAACATATACCTTTAAAAAAAAATTAACTAGACAGTTGGGCAAAATGACACTCAAAGCAAAAGAGGCATACTTATGAAAGATGACACAGTTATAAGAAATTAATTATTGTCATTGGCATCAACAGAAGTCAAAATCTGAGAGGTCTTAAGCAGCAATTTTTTGAGGGCTTTGAACTTGATTAAGGAGAAGGATAAGCAACAATTGAAATTTTAAATCATATTCCCCAAGAAATTAACAATGTATCACCCAGGGCCAGGTCATACATAAAGTTTTAAAGAAATTCAGTTGCAAAACTGGAGAATAAAGTACAGAAGTATGTCCCCTTCTGCTTACTGAAAGTTCTATTACTTTCCAGCAGAGTGACAAAAGACAAATATCAGACCAAGATTTGTAAGGAGCCACAGAGGCAATTTTGGAAATTACAGACTAATGAGTCTGATTAACACACTAGAAAATTCATTTGCCTCCTAATTAGCATAAAATATAATAGAAGCTAGAACAGGTGGGCATATGAATAACTGCAACATGCTGGGGCAGAATCAACATCATTTATATAATCCAAGAGAAAGAGATTTAAAGGACACAGTGAGAAAACAGTGTTTCAGTAGGCATAATGCAGTATGCATTCAAAATAAAAGCAAACCCAAACACAGGCTTTAAATTAGGTCCTTCCGCAACAGTTATGAAGATAAATTAAGGTGGCACAATATAAGAGAGAAGACCTTTCAGGGATTAATAATAGTGTGGAAGACAGGAAAACACAGGTTAGAACAAATGATTCCGTCTCAGAAGGTGAGGAATTTGCCAGCACAAGTGCCTCAAAAATCAGTGCTGGGACCAATGTGGTTCAATAAACTAATGAACGAAAGTAAAAGAATAGTGAGGTCTGACCAACTCTGACACTGGCCTTCTTGGCTCTCCATTGTAAATTCAAGAAAAATAAACCTGGGACAGGAAGTAGAGGGTTTTGGAGCAGATGGTAAGCAGTTTATAAGTGATGAAAACAGAGGAGCTAGTGGAAAGAGGCAAAGCAAGAGAAAAGAGGGAACAGGATAGGAAGTGTTACCAGTCCATCCATCTAGGTCATTTCTGATATGTTAGACCATCCTTGACAGATGTGGTGGGAAAGCGTCCAAAGAAACAGCTTCTACAGCATTAAGAAAGCACACTGTTCAGCTGATTCAGACTCCCTTCTGCCAAGAACTTAAACCTAACATTAACCTTTCTTGCTGCCGTTCATACCTACTGACCACACCATGAATGCAGAGAACAGATTACTCCCTCGCAGAAGGCTTTCACATCTTACAAGTTTATTGTCATAATCCCACATTTATCATGCAATGAGGTACTCTAGACCAGTTCATACTCATAGTTCTCCAGTGTGTCCTTGCCAAGGCTAAGCAGAGCAAAAAGATTTTGTCACGTGACTTGCAAACTTCCTTTAGCTTATACTTCTCACTATAAAGTTTGTCCTTGTGTAACAGCAAGACATTGTTGACTCATGTTCAGGTTGTTATCACTATATTCACAGACTCTTTCCTGAAGGACTGTTGCTTAATCAGTTGTTTCCCATCCCGTATTTGTGTAGGCGATTATCACTGCCTAACTGAATATCCCTATTGATTTACAGGTTTTTATTAGAAACTATTTCATCATTTCACCGAGATAATTTTGAATTCCAACTTTGTCCCCCAGGGGATTTGCAGTGCCTCCCAACTTCATGATAACGCCAAGTTCAGAACATTGGTAAAGATCAGAATAAACACTGACCAGAAAGGCCTCAAAGAATTCTGGCTAGGACTGTGTTTCTATTTAGGCAATAACCACAAAGTTTACTCTGTAGATGTGGCTATCAACCTATTTCATTACCTCCCTTCTGAATTTTTGTGAAGACCATGTTTATCTAAAGAAGAGATGTGTTTCCTGCTTCTATCCTATCCATGTGGATTGTTATCACACAAAGATTTCTTTATTTTCTTTTTTTTCCTCACAAGTTCTTTTTGTTGTTAAACACCTTTTTATCTTCAAGGTGAATGTAGTACAAGTTTTTTCATAAGTTGTTCCAGAATTTTTCTGGAGCCTAAATTAAGGCCTCTTTTTCCCTTTTATAAACATAAACATTTTCTAGTTTTTCAGTGATTCTTTGCTGTGGGTCTTTTCAGTGCTGTGGTTATCATCCATGTATTAAATGTAAGCACTGGTATTTTCAAGTTCTTTAAATATCCCTGGGCGATGTTGGTCAGTCCCATTCACCTGCAGACATCTAACATTTCTAAGACCTAAATTTCTTTCTCATTGTAGACTTGAATTATACCTCTTTTTACAATTTGTATTAGTTATTCTGTAAGTTCCTTCAAGCAGTTTACAAAGACTGATGCAAAAACGTCATCACAACCACCTAAGTGTTCCTGCCCTCTTCTTGTAGCAGTTTTACTGCACAGGAGAAAAAAACTTATTTCATTGGTATTTCCCTTACTAATTACATATACATGGAGTGATTTCCTATTACTCCTAATGTCTTTTGCCAGGTGTATCCTGTTCTGAGACACGGCCCTTTTTTTGTCCCATTGTACTGTGTTACAGGCTTCCTTCAATGCTGTGTCTAACTCACAAGTTTTGTGTGTGTATGCACATGTTAGAGGTCAACAGCGACCTCACCATCTAACAAAGCTGGCTTCTGATACACTTTCCATTATACTTTGTCATGGCTGGTTTTTCTGCCCATGCCACTAGTACCATCTCTTCAAACATACTTCTCTGCATTTAAGTTCTTTTTTTTTTTCGAATTTCTTGCTCATCTCCTTCCTTCCCTTCCTGTATAGATGCTACAATTTTTGTGGTGGTTTAAGCCACTCTCCAGCTTCCCATGTCTCAAACAGTAATTTTGTATTTGTTAATTACTTCTTCCATTGCTTTTACCATTTTTCTAAATCAAAAGTTTTTCACTTCCACTTGCAACAAACTTTCGATCAGCAACTGCTTGAAATTATAGTAGGAGTCAACTCAGACACATGGGCAAATTTAATGGGATAGTAAGCACAATTTCCAGGGAAGTCATGACTCAGAAAACTATTGGAATTCTCCTAAAGTGTTAAAAAGCACATGAAAAACTCTGCTCCAGAAAACACCTTCTCCCCTGCCCCTTTACACAATTCACCACGTGCAATTCTCAAACACGTCTCCTGGGATACAAAGGAAGGTGCTCTCAAGATACCAAGAATTAATTACTAGTTAAGGGCTATAAAATTAATAATATGAATATATGGTCAATTTTCACATTTCAGGAAGGCAACCAATGATGGTTTACTGTGCTAAAGCTAATGCTCCTCAGCGCATTCATGAATGGGTTAAGTTTTCTGATTATTCAAAATCACTCACTTGTGAACTGACTGTGAAGAGCTTCAGGAGATACCTGTTTCAAAGTGAAGAGGTAATAACACACGAAATGAAATCCCCTGTCAGTAAATACAAAGCAAAGAACAGGAGAGGGAAATAACCACACAATGTAGACACACCAATGCATTCCAAATTAACTATTATCGCTTACAAAGACATCTTGCACTCATCTCAAAAAAAAATCATCTTCATGCTCAGCAGCAGATTTAAAAAAAAAAAAAGGACCACAGGAGATCAATAGGAGAGGAAAAATGAACAAAACAGGAAGCATCATTACATAACTCTGTTACATGGTGTACACTCTACTGTACCTCATCCCCCCTAAATTAAGGACAACAACTGTTCACCATGTCTTATAACCCAGCAACTAAGGACACCTTCATATCAGAAAGAAGGTTTAAAGCATCTGAACTGTCTGCATAGGTTCCATAATTGAATTGGAAGTTTGTTATGGAACAAACTCCACCAGTCATAGAAGAAATCTCCATGAAAATGATTAGATGCAACAAAACAAAGCAATCTTTGACTCAAGGAATGTTTAAATTCTCAAGTGCCACCTGAAGGGAATTTATATACCACTTGTCTAACATTCTTTCCCTCACCATTCACACTATTAAGGGAGAATAATAGGTAGATGCTGTCTGATGCAGCACAACTGCCTTTAAACAACTGGAAATATGTGCTATTAGCCTGTTCCTAATTTCAGTATTGTAGATTGGCAGTATAGCACATTCTACTTCACAAGCAAAATAGGAGGGTCTACTCAGCTGGAAGAGTCCTTTTTTATTAGTGCACCATGAGTGAGTTTTCATAGAAATTAAGCTCTTGTTCCAGAAAAACAAAAAAAAAATAGAGAAAAAAAAGAAAAAGAAACAAAAAGAAACAAAAAAGAAGAAAGAAAAAAAAGAGGGGATGGGACATGAAGGAACCAGTGGAAATGTAAGACTGTAAAAGCGAAGATCTGGGCCAGTGGCACTTAAAGGGTGAAAAACACGGAAGTCAGGGCTGTCTCATGCACAGTTATCCTCACCTGATGCACACAAAAAGTTAAGGTGGTGGAATAAGAGTGGCAGGAGCAGGAGATGGAGCCTGTGAGGTGAGGACAGAAGGAAGACAGGGAAGGAGGCTGGATACAAGCAATGGGGCGAGAGTCACAGCTGAGTGGCAGGGGAACCATTACAGCTAGCACTGTATACACATAATAAGATATACCTATTGCTAGCTTACTGGATTTACACAAACATTACAGAAACATGAGGCTCCTAGTGGAAGAAAAAGTGCTACATTGCCATCTAGAGCAGAAAAAAGGAAAATATAGGAAAATATTACGTGAACACGGCTACTTTGGAATGTTAAAAAGAAAAATCCAGTTAAAACAGAGAAGTGTTCAGAACTTCTTCAACCAGGAAATCCTCAGGAGCAGTAAGGAGGCTTTTTGTCAAGACCTCACATGATGGGAATCCCCCAGTCACTACAAGACCTGCAGATGAGCCTCAAATTAAAAGGTCAGAGAGAAAAAGAGCTACAGGAAGAAAATGCTTGATTTGACAAGACGAATCTCACAAGTGGCTTTTCTAAAAATACAATGTACTTCAGAGGAAAGCCAAAGAAACTTTGCAAAGAAAACCCTTCCACTGAGGATTTTGTTGTTTGTTTTTTAAACTAACCCAAATAAATCAGTTTGGGTCTTACAGAATATAATAAAAGTGTATTCCATTTCTAAATCAATTTTCATGCCCTTGATATATTTGCATTTTCTCTGCAGCAATATAGATTCAAGCCTGTAAGTGCAAGTTTTTATTAATAAAAACAAAGATAAGTATAATTTTACTCTAAAATAGCTATAAGAAAAAATCTTAAAGAAATGGATAAGGAAAACATTTCAAGGTATTCTTCACAAACTCTACAGTTTTACAAATTAAATTAACTTCCCAACTTGCAAATTTTAAGAGATGTACAAAATCCAAACTAGCACAGTGTGTGAACCCTCAGCCAGCCAAATTGTCCCCTGAATTGCACTACTACTGGCTGAAGCCTTATACCTGTGGCAGAAATGCAACTGTTGGACTGAAGAGAGAGTGTTGCTCATCTAATTTGTTCGTTAGATCCTAAAATCAGCAAAGCACACATTTAGTGATGGGACCGTAAGCAGCAGGGTGGCAGGAGGGAGAGGAAGGCAGGGAAGTGGTGCTGCTCCTCAGAGCCTTTTCCTTGCACTGTCGCTGCCAAGCACAACAAAAGCATGCACAACAAAAGCCTGGCCCACTTGCAGCACGCCACGAAGCACAGCAATACCTTTAGGTCTTTAAAGCATCGATATCCATGCCAGCCCCTACAACACTCAATTTACAATCTGACAGGGCACCTGGTAACTCCGAATTGTTTTGCTGTCTTCCCTGTGCAACCTCCACAAATCTGGCAAGTCACAGCAGTCAGAACTGTTTGTTTAGGACTGAGCAAGAGCAAAATTGAATTACTTCTTGTTATTAGAGAAATTTGTCCCAGAGGAAGGTGTTGAAACTGCTGAAGCAAGAAAGTGAGAGAGCATTTTATGGCTCAGTGCATTATGAATGGTCTATGAATACACAGACAAAGTACTCTCCAAAGCTACCAGACTCCAAGATACAAGCTCCATGTTTGATTAAAAGATTATAAATGGTCAGGCACATACTCCTGTTCTGTTCTCAAACAGTTTATGACTCCTTTCCATTTTATAGTACTCAGTGGCAAAGTTTGCCTAGTCTAGGCATGCACTGAGGCTCCGAATGTTTACCTTAGTTGATTTGAGCTGACATGTTTGAAAATTATTATATCCATTTGCTCTGCAAAATGTTTTGTCCCCCTTGCTTATACTTCTTAATTTCTCACTTCTCCTATTATTCGCCTTATGACTACAAGCTTTAATTTATTCACCACAGAACTTTTACACATGTTTTCTGTCATTCATTACACGTTGTCTCCATTGTCTCCTGGTGTCTCTAGGGTGTAGTAAGAAGAATCAAATATATAAAAAGTTACACTATATATTACCTCATACGTCTGCCTTAGACTTTAGCTATTGAACTTCTATGCACTTTAATAGAGCAGACTTTTCCCTACTGAAATTATTCAATCATTAAACTTTAATAGTGGGTGTGAGTCCACATAGCATCAAAGAGCACAATCAGGAATGTTACCACATACAGACAAATGTAATCAAGACACATCTTAGTACCTCAAAAAATATGAGTAGAAAATTACCAAAATAAGCAAGATAATCCCTGCCTTCTTTTTATATCCTTCTTCTCTGCCTTCAAATTCTTTCCTCTGTTTTCCTCCTCTAAGCTTGTTTTATGTTCACACTTTCATCTGCAAGTGGGGTTTTTTAGAACTATCCTCACACAAGTATACCCTAATTTTGAGAAAGAAATTATGTACAAATCAATACATTGCTTGATAATTATGAGTTCACACTGACATGCCCTCACTTCTGGGCATACAAGAACAACATCTATTACATATATGAGGAAAATTTTCACTGTCCTTTCTTCCTAAAAATTCTCAGATTCCTCGTCAGAATTTCAATGGATTTGGACTCCTCATAAATCTATTTCAGTTACTCTAAAGCAACATTCCCTACAGTTGCTTAAGTTGCTAAATATTCAGGTGTTGTTTTAACATCAGTCTCTGGGGGATTTTGCCATCATGACTAGAAGATTCAAAGCATGGCCTTCCCCTCCAAAACCAATGCCTCTGCATACTTGCCTTTAAGCCCCGCTATCCAAAATTTATATCTGTGGAAGATTCTCCTACTGCAGTAGGGGAATAGCCAGCAGGTATCCTCTGCAAATATTTTGTAAAGGAATCACTTAATGGAGAATCAGCTTGTTCAGATTCAACACTGAATGGTATGAAATAAAAAGAACACATAAAAATCTTAATAAACCTAAAGCAATTGCTGTATGTAGTAAGGAAGCAACAGGTAAAAGTCAACAAATCCAAATTCTGATAGCGGGTTCTCTGATTGCAATTTTTTTCTGTGACAAGTCCTGTCAAAATTACATCAGATCAATTTTGCATTAACAGGCATCGTCTAGTCCATGAGAAACACCTGCAGCTCTCCTTCCTTAGTCACCTCTTACAATTTGACAATAATATAAAAGAGAAAATGTTTTGAGAAGGATCTGGAAAAGAACGGAAGGCTAATTAAACCAATTTACAGTCTAAAGCAAAGATTAAAATACAAGCTTCCTTGTATCTATATGGACAAATTAGGCATAAGGGCATCAAAACAGAAACTACACAGACATGCTACAGTCAGTCAGATAAAAATGCAAGTAGTATGTATAGAAAAAAAAAAAAATTAAAGGCCTCCTGACATTGGGAAAATGCACATAACAGACATAGTACCTTACTGACTTATTTCCAATATCGCTTTCATGAACTGCTAAGATTTTTTTGAAAACAGCCAAAAGTCTGACATCTAAGAGTAGTTCTTGATCTCATTCCCAAGCTCCTGTGCTACAGAACTGCGTTAGAAAAGGAGCTTACTTCCTTCAAAACGTAAACGTGCTTTTCTGACTAAAAGACCACCTAGTCATTGTGGTGATTACTTCTAGCTAACCTGCAAGTAGCAAGCTTCTGGAGGCTAATTAGAGAGCATGTCATAGCCACAGCTGTCATAACGAGGCACACCTACTACCTCTTTCTCATTACCTCAAACAGTACTCAGCTTCAGAAATCATTCTTTCATAAAAGGATTGCAAAACCATTTCAGTCTGTATTCATATCACTAAATCTATACAAATGCACTCTAAAACGTTAGTGGTGCTCATTACAATCATTTTATCAGCCCGAGCATTTTGTACATAGAGCTCTGAATTAATATCTGCTTTCCACAATAATTCTTCTGCACCTTCAATAACTGCATTCTGTAGAATTTGTTTAGGTCTTTTCTATTTCAAAAAATGGAATATGGCTCATTGAAAACTAAAATTGCCAGGTTAAGCACCACCTTGTATTTTTATGGTTTGCATGCATGTAATGGGAATGAGATTTATGTCCCTAACCTTGAAATATTCTGAACCAATTATTTACTTAATATTTATGTTAAATTATCTATGATTGCAGCACTGACTATGAAAGCAACCAGAAAAAATTCTGCAGGTGGCCTGTAAAGCTAATTTTGAAGTTAGCTGTACTAAGCCCATGCAGTGGTCTTACGGAATATTAATGTAGTGTTATAAACTACAGTACCCTCAGGGTGTTCACCTGCCATGGAATTTAATTTACTTCATATCTCATCTAATAGACTGAATCTCATCTATTAGGTAAATATAATGTGAATACGTTTCCTTGTTTCTCTAAGGAGTTTATTGGTAAAACCTGGAGAGGCATTCCCATAGAATCTTCTACTGCTATAATTAGCTTGAAATTGAGCTATTGTGCCCTTTTCTGTATTAAGCAATATAGAATATACAGCCTAGGTACATAACAGCACCAAGCCCAGAGCCAATACAGCAGCTGCATTGCTCACACAACAGGTTTGTGTTTATTCTCTTTATTGCAAAGCAGAAAAATTAGAGCGAGCTCTGGGCATTTGAGCCAGAGGCCATGTCTTCACTGTGCCAAGCACTGCGCCAGCCAGGAGAAGCTCTTCCCAGGGACAGCACTATGCTCTGCCCTTGGTAGCTTAAGTGGCACATTCTCCTGTCTAAGGAGATAGACGTCAGTTTTGTAGGATTACGGGAATAGTTAAGTCGCCCGAAAACAAATCTGGTATTGTCTGCAGCCAGCACGTTGGCACAGCTTCAACAGTGGGAAAGGGTTCAGATATGCTTTGCCCCTCTGCACTTCTTGCAGTGTCTAGTGCCCGGCTGCAGCAGTGCTGTGCAAGTGGAATTTGTTCCCAGTGCATCCAAAGCATCCTGAAACACCAGCTTACTGGCAGGCTGATAGGTGCCTCACAGTGAGCACATCTTCTGGGAAAAACTTCAAGGGGCTTGTGGGGTAGAGAGAAGCATGCTTTCTGATTAGCTCTTCTCATATTAAAAACTGTCCTGGTAAGAGGAAGACCATAGCAGTTTTTGATCCTTGCATTCTTCTGCATATGACCCACTGCTGCATAACATTGTACACATTTGGTTTATTCTTCTCAGCCTGGGTTCACAACAGGGTTGCTTAACCCCAAGTCCACTCCTGCAGTTCCTTCCTGCTACTTTGTCCATCAAATTGACAGACTCATACATACCTTTTCAAAAATCATAAGAGAATATAGCCTTAGTGATATCCCAGAACAAGCCCATTTACCGTCGGCCTGTACTTCTGTGCATAAAGTTCTGTCAGCATAACTCCCAGGGACTGGTCCTTCAGAAAAGCTAGTTGGGGCAGGGAATTTAGGCACCTGACATGGTAAGTGTTCTCATTCCTTGTATGCCGTTTATGAACTCAACTTAGTTGTTATGTCAGACAGAGGAAAAAGACGTGTAGGATGCATAAAAGCAGAAAAATGTGTCCCAAGAACAGCTTTAGAGAGGGAGAATGAGAAAAAGATAGAACCCATGGGCAACTTAAAAAATAAAAAGTAGATGTTATAGTTCACTGAATCAAATATGACATTATAGTGCAGAGGAAATTGAATTCATCTGTACTCGATAAGGGTGGCTTCATTATTCACTTGTGTCTTTGCTTAGTTGTGACACTCATGACTGATGAGACCATCCCCATCTCATGAAGATAAATTCAATATCCGTTGTATCATTCTAATATATTCTCTATATATAGAGAATGCATTTAATGGATGGTGGTGGGATAGTATTTTTATCTTCACAGGCTCATGAAAGGAAGGAGCACAATTTCCTGGAGCTGACACTTTGAGCAAGTTTATATGGGCACATTTTCACAACTGTATTGAGGGTGAAAGTGTTGTTATGGGGGCATAGGAGAGAGGGTAGCACAGAGGTTAACTTCACTGATTTGTCATCTAAGATCTGAATCCAGAACTGGATCAAAATGGAGCAGAGATTCAGTTATTGTATCCTAATCTTGATAAGATATTTGTCCATGTATGAGCATACACCTATCACAGTACAGTCAATTAGAAGAAGCACCACTGAAATGGGCTGACACTAATCCAGTACTGTTCAGTGCTGTAACTTTCCTCCTCTTTCTCCATTCAAGTACAGTTTTCCAAACCAGTGAAATATTTCTCCTTGATGAGGTCTCTGACTCAGGCCTCCTCCCTCCTTCAGTAGCATCATATATTCATACACAGTTGTAGCAGACCAGTTTAAAAATATGGAAATCTTGGAAGATGTTCAGCAGAAGTGATCCCAGAAGAAATGTGATTAATAAGTAAAGCATATAGGAGGAGGTCAAAGGTAGCTATCATAAATTTAATTTACTACACATCTGTAATTTATCACAACGCAGAGCATTCACATGCCTCTTCATGAGAAAGGTTTCTCCCGTTAGATCCAGGGGAAGAGGGAGAGCTCAAGCCAGCACAGGTTTCTAAACTGCCATCTCTGTTCATGCTGCTGCTGATGTCAACACACATCTACATGTAAACCCAGTACAAAGTACTGGTACAGCTGGCCACTCCAAAAAAACAGTTTTCTGTCTATCAGGAAACTTCTGTCTAGACTGGGACAGAGGTCCATTAATTCAATATTCATACGCTCACAACAAGACAAGTGAGAGATTTTACTGACAGGTAAAAGAAATATGGAAGAAGAAAAGACTGAAATAAGCTGCACACACAGAATTTTCTTTCAAATCCCATCATTTGGCAGCTGACATACATCCACTGCATAATGATTTATATAACTTCGGTATTGTTCAGTTTGTCAGTGTCTTCATCGCATCCACTTTGAGAGTTCCATACGCAACCATTAAAATCTGCTTCAGGCTGAAACTTGGCAGGCAAACACATAAGGAAGCCAAAGATAGTTACTTTAATTTCTAGAAAATTATTACATACTGCCTCTCTTCTGGAGTATAGAATATGATAAGTTGCTCTGAGTACCATACGCACAAATTATTAGCAGAATTTTCTTCTTGTTTGGTCTAAAACTGTAATTATATAAAGCAGATATTTTGTCATCATCTACATAACAGAACAATAATTTGTTAAGCATACAGCAACATTACTCCACCAGACAATCAGTAACAAAGAGGTGCTATAAAAACAAATATGAGTTGTATAACCAAATGAAATGCAAATTTTAAACTAAGGTTTTCAGTAGATAACAAGGAAACAAATAGGGGAAAGTGACAAAGCAAAACAAACAAACAAAACCCACAAAACAAATTCTTTGCTTTTTTTTTATTCCACAGTTTGCAAATGTGTAGTAAGAGTCTAGTGATTTGGTTTTATGTACAAAGAGCCCCCTACTGATCATCTCAGCTACTTTTCATTGCTTTATGTCCTGATTCACTGAAATAAACCTGTACATTATTCTCAGATTCCAGGAGGAACGTAGAAAATCTATTTTTATAACTGGAACTTAAAGAGCTAGGTCTTTTGTAATTTAGTGAAGCCAGGTTAGGTTAATTTACACCATTTAAAGAACTGCCTCAGTAACTCACATTTCTACTTGGCTTTAATGTAGTTTTATATATAGTTTTTTCCTATGATTTTCAATATAGAATTTAATTGATATGAGAAATAAAATATTATTAGGTAAACTCATTTCAAATGGAAGTATCACTTTCCAAGAGATCAGATTGTCCATCTAGTTGAGTCCCCACAAAGCTTCTATTCAGACATGTTTAATATTGATGTTACACTTTTTATTAAAGATTTTCAAGATACTACAGAATCTTGAAATCTTATACACAAAAATGTTTGATGGCATAACATAAAAAAATAGAAGGATACAAAATGCTTTTTTCTTTCTCCACATGCAGTGAGTTGCAGACTTTTCCTGCTGTACAGAACAGACTTTCTCCTGCAGCTGAGATAAGAAAAATGCTTAAACTAAAACCTTAATTCTGATCATAAAAGAGAAAGGTATGGTTAACACACCACAAACCAGAGAAATATATGTTGTCTCATTAGTGGCACTTTGATCAGATTCTTCTGTATTTTCTCATTAAAAAAAGTGTCCACTCCACAGCAGAGGAATCATCCCCCTTGCCTCCCCACAGCATGCAATTCAAGCTCAACAGCACTCCACACACGTTCGCTCCCCGAGTGCTCCACTGGTAACACAATTGCGGTAATTACGGCATGAGCATGTCCTATGAAACGGATACTAGTTCATTAATTAGAAGATGAACGTAATTGATTATTTCAACAGCAAGGCTAAACACAAGGGTAATCCCACAGAGAGATCCGCAGGGGGAGATCTGTCCAAGGTGTGCCCTTGACTTCGTTCCTTCTCCCAGGGGGTGGCTTTAACAGAACACAGCCAAACGAGGTAATAATTACAGATCACTATTAGAGATAGTTAAGTCATTCATGACCTGTTCCCCTTAGCAAATTGTTCCAGAACTGATGTGTATTTCAGTGGCTGTATTTGCCATTTACAGCCATCAGCCAGACACTTTGACAGACAATTGACACATGGAGGCCATTTGCTCTCCCTTCTGATGATGTTCTGGTCAGATAATGCCCAGATTCAATCTCACCTTTGCTGTTGATATGTCAGAGTGGCTTGATAAGTGTGTGTTATCATTTCTCCCCTGGTGTGGCAACAGAAGTCTTTTGAACAAAGGAAGACTGAGCACTGAGAGTGAGACACCCCTGTTTGTGCCACCTTCCTTATCATTGTCACTGAGCACATGGCTTACCAAGAAGGCATGTTGAAGATGAAAATCCCCTTGGGCAACTTGTTAACAGATATGCAAACCGAGCCCCTACGTTTTGGCATTCAGACCCTACACACGTTCTCAAATGCCATTCTGTGTTAGCTGACAAACCCCTAATTAGGATCACCAAAGGCCTAATTACAGCAATGGCGTAAAACAGTCCATTCATGGTTTTAAAAAATGCAGAACTTTTTGTGGAAACACCAAGTCAGCACTGCCAAACCGGAGCAATGATGTCCTTCTTTCTCTCTGCCTTGTCACAGGCTGATTTAAGGGTTATTGCATCTGGCTTGATTCAAACATTGTACTCAGTCCAGATCGTGGTTGACCACATATGGGTGTACTAGAGGAGGAGGAAAACCAAGAAGCTTTTCCTTACCTCATTGCATTCCTAGTTATCTCTTACCCTTGGCAGCCATCAGCTCTTGGCAGCCCTCCCTTTCCCTGAGCACAGAAACAGGTCCAGTCTTGTGCCGGCAGCAGAGGCACCAACACCACTGTGGAGGGCAAGGGCAATGACAGGGTCTCTTGCCACCTTTCACGTGGTAAAAAGCAGCAAGTTCTCATGTGGGAATGGTATATACCACATCTTTTCAGATGAAGGTGCTCCCTTTCATGGTTATTGCCTAGTGAACCAGCCAGAGTTCATCCAGAAACTTACCAAGAGGGCTGGGGGCTGAAATTACCGGTTAAACCCTGGGCTTTTGTAAGTCGGTATGAGGGCGCTGATCTCCATAAACATATGCTGATGGATGTGTACTGAGGATTCTCTCTATAACCTTGCCTGAAATGATTAAATCAATACAGATTCTTTGATATGGACACTGTAGACAATAACAATATTAGTCTCAATAAAATGATACTGAGAGGAAAAGTCCTTTTCAGTTTCTTTATTTGATTAAAGCATTTCTGTCTCAATGTCTCCTGCATAGTATCCCATGATGTAATTGAATAACGAGATTGAAACAGAAAGCTGTTTCTAAGTAAGGGAATACTTCACTGGGGCTTTTGTTCTTATTTAGTACAGTTTAACAATTCCTTCCATTCACAGAACATAGATGCCTGAGAAACCTGGAATACCCACTATGCCTGGGCATGGCTATACTCCATTGCCTATCGTTTTTGGAAGCACATTTGTAACAGATAAGAATCCAAAATGATAAAAGTAAACACTTAGGTCAAATTCTTCTCTTCCTCCGACACACACATTAACTCCAGAATGTTTTAAAGTGCCAGTGGGAAAAAAAAATCTCTTAGTCTTTTTTTATTGTGTCAAGAAGTCAAAGAAAAACACTTGACAGCTTGTGTGCTGCTCACTGTTGAACTCTAAATGTCACTATCGGATTTTTTTCTTTCCTATATAGTCTGCTTTGTTCAGGATAACTGATGATAGCAGTGAAAAAAAATAAGCAGAACTTCCTCAGTTTTAAACATCACCCTGTTGAATTAGATTAATATTAAATGTTTATTAAATAAACTGACAGCATAGATGAGTATTAATAATTGAAAATTAAACATTATAAATTAAATCCCTGCTGCAAGTGAAGCCAGTAAGAATAGGGTCAGGTCAAATACACCTAAGGGAAGCAGTGATTTGATCTACTGATCGAATGGATACAGATGTTTAAGGATATGGTCTTTATTAAGCTGCTCCTTTAGTCCGCAATGAAATCTAACTTATAACACAGATGAGGCTGAAGAGATAATTCTTCTCCTTTTAAGAAAGATGTAAGTTATGTATATGTCACAAAGATAAAAAACAGCTTGCAGTCACAAAGATAAAAAAGAGCTTGCACTTACTATTTCCTTATTTAACTACTATTTCTAAATGTCTGGTTTCCAGAGCCTTGCAAATCCACTCAGCAAAGCTGGCTACAACATTTGTTATATGCTATGGGTGATAGATATAATCCTATAATTTCCAATGCAATAATGAGAGGTTTAATTTTCCATTTCTTCTCTCTGTGAGATGGTGTCTGGCTTTGAATTCTCATTTATGTCTGCATGAGTACACAAACCTGATCTACATCATTGTGAAGTCAATACCTGCTCCGACTTCTTTTTTCATTGTTATAAAGCAAAGCCTGACCTGTAATTCAAAGACATAAGAAAAAGTTTATCCCATCAGGAGTCTCTCTCTTCTTTACCTTAAATCTCCTCTGATACAAGAACTCATTGAAGGAGCTGTTAAGAACTGTATTAGTTTGTAAAAGGTTGCTTTCCTTTCTTCTTTGTGACAATCCGTGAAAGGTTAACAATAATTTTAAACTCTGTAAACCAGCACATTTGCAAACTTGCTAAAATAACGTGCATTTTTTCCTGAAAGACAGAGAATCCCTATCAAATCTGAGACTAATTCACAAGGGACTTTACACAGAGAGAAGCCAGAGCAGTTCCTCCCCACTGCCAGGGGCTGCTGGGACGTGAGAGCTGGATGATTTCCACCACCAAGAGAGAAGAGGGGGAGGCAAGGCAAAGGGCCAAGAAAAGTCTTTGTTCTCTCACACAGAGAAGATAGCATGGAGGGTTGCTATTCTCTTGTCTCACTAAGGAGCCTTTCCATCTTCCAGCTACCCAGAAAGAGCTTTCTTCTTTTCCCCTCACTTGTGGGAGTGCGGAGGCAGGTTTGGGTAGAGCCGAGAACAGTAACAGCTTATTGTTCAGTATTTTCTGTTCAGAACAAGCTGAAAACCTCAAAAGTTAAATACAAAACACATTTACCCATCTCTCTTTTTATTGTGCTGAGAAATGGTTGTAGTCTTTTACAACACAGAGTAAAATGTAATGGCTTGTCTTTAATGCTTGGACTCCCTTTGAGTATATCAGCCAGCTAGGGCTGTCTGTGTTTGCACATGCCCATGCGTGAATACCAGTGCAAAACTGTCCATTGCAATGGCAGAAAGAACAGACCAAAACAATCTTTTTCATCAAATATAGTTGTATGTGTGAAAAGGTCCTCAAAATATAGTTTTCCAAGAGTAATGTCTTATTTTAAGTATAATTTTTACTTTTTGAGGGGAAAAAAGAAACCACAAACACATGAAAGCAAAGAGAGTTAAAAAAAAAAAAAACAAACCACACACTAAACTATTTTAGCCAAAGGCTGAAGATTTTTGTAGGGAAATATGAACATATGTCTTTTAACTGAGGCAAAACATCTCAGCAGTCCCATAAGCAAATGCTTCACTTCGGTTCACTATTCAATATGATCCTTGTAAGCTGTCACAGCACTTCATAAGAACTGTATTTTAGGAGCCAAACACCCCCATTTTCACAAAGCAACACACTTCCTCTGAACTGCTTTCCAACCACAGTTCCCATTTGGTACTGCAAGAAGTCCCTGAAGTAATCTGTGCCACAGTACAGACAGGGAAGGCTGACCCATTGAGGTGAACGAAGTATGAGCTATTTGCACTTCAAATGATGGGAAAATCAAAGTTGTGCCTTAGAAAAATACAGTTTAGAAAAAAAAAACCTAAAAATTTAAAACTACAGTTTTTAGCATCAAGTTGTCCCAAGATGATACCTCTTGGTTTGGTTAAATAAACCAAGACATTGTGAATCACATTGGAACAACTTGAAATAAATATTTTGCTTTCTGTTTTCAATCAAGGATTTTTCATGCTTTTAAAGGAAAAAATAGAGTCTTTCAAGAAGAGTATGGACATGTTTTGATAATCTCTACTATTTATATCATGAGCCAGAATTTGTACCAGTTTATTCTGGTACAAATTTGGATTAAACCAAGCATACAATTGTGAAATCAAATTCTAGGCCATTGAAGTGACACTGTATACTCAGATCATAAAAAGTCCATTCTCAAGTTTAGTACTGTGGCCTAAACTGCCACTGCAGGATGTCATACACTGGCATGTCACATAAGGTCCCTGGGATGCTCTACTCCTCCTCCCGCTCAGTGCAGGGCTATGCAGAAAAGACCTTCCCTTCAAACTCTTTACTATGCCCATGCTCATATAAAATCTGCAGGGTTTCCAGTTTATCCAGGGAAGGATTTTCAAGGAAGAAATTTTGATATGTAGTTGAGAAAATCCAAACACCCCTTTAGGTATGTATGTATGTCAACTACAGTAATAAAAATAAGGATGACTTTTACTTCACAGTTTCCTAGATCTGCATAAGCTTTGTCTGCGTAGTTTTACATACCCATTCCTCCAAGGTAGTAGAGTAAATATATTTATGCCATTTTATATGTGAGATTTCCTCTGATTTGTTAAAGCCACAGAAGCCACAAAGCAAATTTTTGGATTCCTGTTCTCCTTTTCATCACAGCTCAAATGTCTCTTCAAATCCCATAGCTCTTTGTGAGGTAGTTTTGGTATGCTTGGAGAAAACCAAGCACAAGTAAAGTAAAACACAGTTTTCCTGAGCATAATAGATACTTGCTTATTCTGGAACAGCTCCATACATTATTAAAACCATACTACTATCATAATTAGTTTTTTCTTAAAAAAAAAATAAACCACACAGACCCATGGTTGTAATTATGTTTATCTTTATGTAATATCTTGTTATCAGTACAACTGCTGCCCTGCCATTAAGTTGTTTGGTCCCTGAAAATTTACTGATGGGCACTAGTGAGGGATGTATGTGCCGACAAAGTTACTCATCCATGCTCCAGCCCCCATACACCCTTCCTGAATTCTTTCATTATTTCTGTAACACTTTGTTTGCTATTAGGATTATGTGATTTATTTGTTCAGATTGAGAAGTCTCTTCTTGACAAGCTGCTGTGTTCAGTAAACAGCTCCCAACAACAAACAAGGATTTAAATAATCACTGTGTAATCAGTAGGCACCAGCACATCGGATCCCATCTCTTCAAATCCAGCTAGCTGTCTGTCAAATTAAAACATTTATCACACTAAAACCTAGATGCTTAGCTGCATCAGAAACATTCCACTCACTTTCTAAGGAGTTTCAGTGAATTTACTAGAAAAGAGTCATGGACATCCTGGGTTTGCATGGATTCTGCTGCAACATGACAGTCTTGAAGTTAGCATGAAAGTCCTAAGCAGCACGAGGAGTAATGAGACCAGAGTACTGAGCAGTATTGACTGGCTATCCCCCAGTCGGTTTTGTGCCTAGGAGGGAACACTAGAATAATCAAGAATAGTTCAACAAAATTCAGCCCAAATTAAACACCTTTCCGGCAGCTGCAGTTAGTATCATTTGGGTTTGGCAGTTGCATGCTTATTTCATACGAAGATGCCCAGAAACCTCTCAAGGAGCTCAAACAATAATGAAAGCAACCTCTGAACTACAAGGTGTATGTACAGGTCAGTGAGTGAGACAAACAGTAGATGAACACAGGCTATTCACCAAGTTCTTTAATGTGAAAGCATTCTTAGTATTTAATCTATAAAGAGGAGGTGAAGAGTAGGTAGAAGGAAAACATGTTAGATGAGATAAAGAAAATCATGACTATCAATAAAGAAAAAATGGGCACTTAAAGTGATCACTCTAGAGCATAGAAAGTGATTTTTAAATTACTTATCTGATTAGCGGGAGCTAATCTGTCAAGTAGAAACAAACTCACATAAATATTCCATAAATTAAATATTCTCTTGTCATTGAAGCTGTTTTCAATTGTTGGTGGAAATTTTTTTTCATCAGAAGGAGACAGATTATTACATTGATTTCAGCCTCCAGAATGCATTCTCTAATTATGTAATTTTAATTGTCTGGCATTTTTATTTGTATGAATTTCAGAGGTATTGACATGAGTTAGAAAGAAAATCCAATCTCAAATCTGAAAAGGAATCAGCTGCAATCCTGTTCAGCAGTGTACTAAAACACAAGCTGAAGCATGTGCTTAAGCCCATATATTCTCAGTAAAGTGTGTAACCTATGTTTCCTCTTGCCTCTAATGGGACTTAAACTAGTGCAAAGCAGCATGTGAACCCACATCTCTGTCCTTGTAGCTGCTGAAGGTGTGCACTGTGCCTTACCGATGCATGCAAGAAGAAAGGCTCAGGGATCTCATCTTATTAACGTTTCAAGAATTTGTTGCTCAGCTGCTGTTTGTTTTCTCTGACAACCAAATATTATGCAGAGCACTTTTGCCAGCTGCAATCTGATTAAGTATCACCTTTTCCATAACACTGCCAGGCCAGTCAAACTCTGGTATAGAGAGAGTCTAACCTTTTGTCGATCTCATAATAAACAACTCCAAGTTTCAGGAGAAAATCTCTGATAGAGAGAGCCTGACTACAGCTTGTAAATCAAAGCACCCAGATAAGATGCGAGAGCCAGACCTCTCAGAGTTGATCATGCTGACAGTTGAGCTTTGAATTCTTACTTTATAAATCACTTCCTTACCAGGCATCTGCAAAATCAGGATTTGTAAGCCAAGGGGGAAAAAAGAAGACATAGTTTTATTTTGGATTTATTGGTATGATTTGTAAATCTGTTCTAGGACTTAGAGATCTGATTTAAGATTTGTTAATCCCGTTTAGGATATGGAAATTTTCATGTACTGAAATGCTTCAGTAAAGACTGAACTCAAAACTAGTGGTTTAAAAGATGGTTTATAAATCAAGGGTTTGCAGTTAAGATTTGCTGGCAGTTTCTATAAACTGCACAGTGCATTTATAACTCAGCCTCTTACAACGGCAGATTTATAAATCCAACTTGCAAATTGTCAGACAACTGTTATAGGCTCAATTCTAATCTGAGAAACAACAGATGTGCTCCCCTGTGTTTCAAAACCCTGTCCTTTTCTATTGCCTGCGTCCCCTGCAGCCATCTCGCTTGCACCAAGGAGGAGTGAGAAGGGAGGGAGAAGACCTCCTGTATCACCATCACCCTGCCAGGCAGGGAGGAAAGGATCTGGGAAAGGAAAAACAGGAGATGAAATGAGGGTTACAGTTCATCCATCCTGTTGCACAGCCTTCTGGAGCAGCCTGAGCTAAAAGCTCCCTCCTGCAATTTTAGCTGGTACCTGGGGGCGTAAAGAAAGCAGGTAATCCTAACTAACTCCCAGGCTGCCAGGCCTGGGGCACCGTGAAAAATTAAACTTCATATACAAAACAGCGGAAAACCAGACCTAGCAGGAAAAAACTAGGGCAAGTTGAGGGGTTTTTCTCTACATTCACAGTGATGTCTGCCTGTCTATCTCAGATTACAATGAGGAACTTCTGGGAGAAACCCTGGCCCTGTGATGGCAAATATCCCATTGATTTCACAAGGATAGGATTTCACCCTATAAAAAGGGCATTGGCCAGATTCAAAGGAATGCTCTGCCTGCCCCACATCACCCTGGTCACAACGAGCAGCTGTAAACTCACATCTCGACTGCGGCAGCCACCACTCCCCAGGGAGGAGAACAGGGAGCCAGAAGCCAGGGCTGTGGCAGCATCCTGAGGCTCCAAGCCGCTGCCAGCAGCTGTCTGCCCTCCCCACAGCCCTGCTCGTGAGGAAAGTGCAGAAAGCAGCATTCCTCAGTAATTACAAGAAAATTTACACATGTACTGGGAGTTAGTACCGCTTCCTTTCAGGCAGTTTTACAGTAGCCATCAGATTTTATCCTGAAGCTGAGGGTAATAACAATGAAATAATAGCACTATTTAATAGCACTATTTTTCTCCTAGAATGACTGTTTTTTATACAGTGTGAAAACTGTTTTTGATAAGCAACGGCTACTTCTAGATCCTATGCAGGAGGTACTAAAATACATTAATGCCTTTTGACTTTCTGAGTGTCAAGCTTCTTTGACTTGATAGCTTTTGAAAGTGATCTAACATATTTTATTCTCTACTATATTTGAAATTTGGTTCTAAAATTTCATCAGTGACCTCCTGTTCTCTATTTTTGCAATGCTTTTTTCCCCCTTGAATTGCTTGTTGCCTTGGATTTCTTACAAAAAAAAATTAATACGAAGATGCTAGCAAATACAAATTTCATAATTACTTCTTTCATACTGGCCAGCATTGTAAAGTCAGGGATATGATCGTTGCAAAACCCAGCAAATATTCATGTGTGTATGTGTGTGTATATATATATATGTATGGAGCTAAATTTTCAGGTACTGTAAGTACATAGAGGATAAACTGCATGTTCAACTGACTCTAAATACTATTACAAGGGGAACTGAAGCAAGCAGTGCAATTAGAAACAGGAAAATTTGCTTCCATAGCTTTGCGCCTAACTGAATACTCAATTCCACGTGCAAAACATAATCAGAACTGGAGGATGGAATCGAGGGAAAATGGTAAATATTCTATAAAATGCTAAGTCAGCTCTTTACATATGATACATTTAAAATGTATGAAACTTAATTATCTTGAAAACAGATGTCTTTTTTCTTCTTTTTCATTGTATATTCCAAAGTATAGAGCCTCACTGTCCCCTCGTGCATGTGTCTGACAGACACAGAGACTTACAAAAGTTTGTCCTTTTCCCTTGTGTTTAGCCTAAATGAAAAATGGTAAGAAGAATATATTTGCAAGGAAAAACAGACTGTGGGAGGCCTCTGAAAGTCAACTCTCAGAGCAGAGGTGAGGAATTGTAGCTACAGTTGGAGAAACACTGTAAATAATTGCTTTAACAAACAGATGGTACAATTTAATAGAAATCGAGGTTTTCCACATAATTATCTTGCAGGTGATGAATGAAACAGACCTTTACAGACAGTAGCCCAACTGATCTGTTGCAGTGCTGGAACTCACTGCTATTTTCTTCGTTCCTCCTCTCATTTTCTTTGGGGAACACAAGGACAGTTCACTCACTTCAAAACCACACAAATTTAGACTCAACCCAGAGGGTATTTCTAGACTGAAGGCAAAAAGTGCTTCACAATGTGTCCTGCAATCCCTGCGTTCTGATTGTCCACCTCAGGAGACAGAAGAGGTCACATCCACCTTCTTGGGTTTCCTTTAAATGGAGAGACACAGGAGGGACAGGGATGTCCCCTGAAGCACCATGCGGGACACAATGGGACCTGGGAACTCTGGAACCCGGGGTAAGGGACAACAGCACAGGCAAACCACTGTAAATGGAGTTCTTCTGTGAGGGTATAAAGGATCTGTTGCTAAGCTCTCTTGGCAAAATCAAGTAAAATAAAAGGGGTTTTCTATAGCTGCAGTACAAAGAGTGCATTGCAAAATCATAAAATCTATAGCATGAGGAGAGGAGTAGGAAGCACAATATTGTGGCTGCAATTGTACAGTTTTATTGAGCAATGAATTTCAGCTCTCCAGAGGACCAAAGACCTAACAGCGAGCATCTTTTATTTAAAGTTTAAGTTGAAAGATTTAGGCCTAAAATTAAACCGAACATTTTCTAAAATTTTAAGTGTCAAGAGCACCATCTGATCTACTCCAGCATCAGCAGAGGCAAAGGTCAAGGGAGTAGAAATGATAGAGGAGAAAAGTAGTGTCAAGAGAGAGAAACCTCCTGGCTTGCCTGTGAAGCAAAGACACGTACGTACCAGCCTGCCAGCAGAGAAACAGACCATAAGCCTGTGGCCTTCATTTTTCTGCTCTAACGATACCAAGCCTAGCATGAAAAACAACTCTGCAAGGAACCGAATACCTTCCACACCTGTCCTACCTAAGCTTTTATGCTTTATCAGTCTACTCACTTCTCATTTCAGAAAAATGAAGCTAACATGTTCACTACAATCATTACCAAAATCTCAGACTATCTAGGAACAGTATCTACACAAGGCAATATACTTTTGCTATGGACAAATCCATACATTGATCCTTGTTTGAATTCAATTGAATTCAAAATAAAAAATTATAAATACTAAGGAAAAACTGTAAAAAATTTTTATGTATATTCCTTCACCAGCAGTGGCAGCAGTAAACATTTTTACTGAAGGCTTCGAAAGCTATGAAATGAGGCAAAAGTGTCCTAATAAAGTTTTGATAAGTTTGTCATTTACTCTGTTAACTTTTTTTCAAAGGTCACTTCAACAGACATGATTAGACACTACATCTCCATGGAAGCAGTGGAAATTAACTTCAATGTTTGTCTCATTGATGAAGTTCTGAGTATGCTGGTGGAATTGCAATAAGCATATGTGCTTAATAATAAGCACATGTGCTGCTTGCCATCTTGAAAGTAAACTCTTCAGCTAAACCATCTGATCTATTCATTTACAATCCTCTTCCCCCACAACTGGCTGGATGCATAGAAACAGGTCTCCTGAAAGTGTCTGAACTCCAACATGGAACTCTAAGGACTTGTCCTTCTTCTGGAAAGCACGGGACGTTACAAGTTTAAAACACCTGATGCCTTCACCTTTCCATCTATAGGGCCTCACATGGGTTTGATAGTAAAGTCTGAAGTCTTTATCAGCAGTCTGAAGCTGAGCAAGGTTTATGGCAAAAAGCTCACTGTCAGCCTGCCAGCTGATATTCACTTTTCTCTTCAGGGCAACACTTAATCTGGAGCACAGGAATCAAACACAGGTAAAACTGCTGTGCAGGCCCCAAAGTATCAGAGGAAAGGCTCTCTCTCCAGCTGGATATGGGACTGACCCCAGAATCACAAACAAATTCTATGTGAGCTGTGATTCTATTCGAATCACAAACACTAGTGTCATGAGACCTTTGGCCAAAGAAAGGAAATTCTGGATTCTGGCAAGGCTGTCAAAGGCCTTGCTATTTATTCTGTACGATAGGTTAAAACAAATGTCCTGTCTTACACAAAAATGGGAGTGTGCTGTCTAACTCAACTACTACGGATATCATTATAATGCTATTGTTCTCCTGTTGCTGAAAAACACCTTCAAAGTCAGGTGTGGAAGGCAGATGTATCTCTAAATTTTAATTATTTTGCATGGGACATCCCAAGGAGTTGAATACAGCTTTCCATCACTCTTCCCAGGTGGGAAAGATTGGAAGGGTTGCTGGCTCAAAACATTTTGGAGCAGGGAGGAAATAAAGCGGCAGATTGGGCTTTCCCTTCGCTGAAGTGATGCCCTGCCTCACATACCCCACTCCTCCCCCCAGGCCTATATCCTGAACCCACAGTTGCCTCCAATCCCTGGCATGCTGGAGGCAATGCTCCACACCCCTCCTGGAGCCCCAGTCCAGCCCCAGCATGGCCAGATGACTGGAAGTCCCAGCTGGGGGAAGGGCCCACAAAGCCGAAGGGTATTTAACCCAGGAGATGCAGCAAGCATGTGTTTTGACCTTACCTCCTCTCGGAATATCTATCAGCTGAACAGCGCTGGAACCAGGAGTGGTACTGGTTCTTGTTCTTCTCTATACTTTTTCTGTCTGTCTCTTTTTCTCTTTCTTCTAAGTCCCTCTTCCTGGAACTTTGAGTAACTTAAAATCAGATGGGCTTGGAGTTTGCTAAGTTGAATGGGCTAAGTTAATGCCTTGTGAAGCACTTTATGTTGATTGAATGCTGCTCTAAACTTCTGCCAAAGCCCTTTGATTTTCTGAAGTTGCCACTAAAGTTCTTTTTGTTGTTTTGACCTCTTGAGAATATCTTGTCGGTATTTCTCCTGTGCATCTAACTCAGAGAACATAAAATACCCTAAGCCCCTGTCAGAGGCTTGTTGAGTGAGTTTTCTGGGGCCTTATACCACAACACCAGAGAAAAATGCTGGAACTCTGGCTCTTGATGAAGCATGACCAAATTTCTGTGGCTTCATAGGTTACTCTGTCAACTGAGCCAACCTAGTCCACAATGTGAACACTTCTGGTGCATTCCAGTCACAACTGCTGACTTACTTCTCAGCAAAAAATAGATTTGACAAGCTTAATATTTAGCATTAAACTTTTAGCACTTTACATTAAACTGAGGTGGGCTAAAAGCACAAAGGTAGTTGTGGCAGAATAACTTCTCAGGTCATCACAATTTAATTGTGACTACTTTGGCCCCAAAAAGTGATAACTCAAAAGTCTGAAAATATTTCAAAAGTTCCACTTTATTGAAAATTGAGAAAAAATACTTTAACCATTACAGAGAGTAAAATGATAAATGGATCAATCTTTACTAGCAAACAGTAGTAATTAGGTCATACCTCATTTCTTTATTAGAGAAAGGCTTTGGTGTTTAATCATCATTACATAATCATTTAGTCTTCTCCAATCTCTGTCTTAATAGATATTGTAAACTTGGGCCTGGGTTCTGTGCAGGAGGAACCCCATGATCAGCTATTTGAATCAACTACAAAATTCTTACTTTATACCATATTTTCATTTTACCGTCTGTGTTCATATGATAACACAGATAAAACTCCCTGAAGGATTCTAAGGGAAAAGTTCAAAACTGAAATGTCTTTATACGAAGACACTGCTACAAAAATGAGAGAGTCTGGAATCACTAGTAAGACACAAGACAAAGCACGGCCTATGGCACAATACCATCTTGGAGAATGTCCAATTGCCCTCTATTGTTTGAAGACAGATGTGCAATTCACCAGATGGACCATGTGTTTGCTTTAGCACAGATCAGTATTGAACTGCTCATTTTCTGAAATAAGCCTCTGAAATCCAAAAAGAATGGGAAACATAATGAATGAGTTCTAAGAGAAATAAACAATGTCAAATCCTCTGAGCCTATGGTTTTACTTCATGACAGACATTGTCTTAAGTCCACTTCCTCTTAAAGGAACCCAGAATGTTCTTATTGGCTGGTAAAAAGCCAGTCAGCAGCCACTTATGTGGTCAGTAATGATAAAATCAGTAAGACTTATTCTAATAGGAATTTTTCTTTCCCAAGTCTTCAAAAATTATTTTGCCTTACAGCAATTACTACAGGGAGGAAAACGAGATGTTGCCTCTGTCAGCTTCCTTAGTGAGACAAGGCGAGTTCACACTTCACCACCTGATAACAAGAAGCTCTCCGTGGAACACAGGCTCACCTTCTCTTCAGGGGTGTTGGACTCTGCTACTTTTCATAAGGAAAAAGAAAAGCAAGTAAAAAGTGTTAAGTTTCCAAAAACCCAAAGACATTTTAATTGGAATAAAAACAGCTTCATGGTAGGGTGCCTTTTCTTCAGGCATTTTAGTGCATGTAAAACAAGTTTCCTTCCTAACCGCAGACAGTAAGACCTAAAGCCAACTCAAGAGTCTAATGACAGCCCAACACTATATTTTAGAAGTGGAAATGCTTTACCATGGTGTTTTACCTAATCTCTAAGGGTCCCCACTTGAGGAATCAGAAAAACAGCCAAAGGAAACTCAGTGGGACTGCTTTAATGAAAACATGAACATAACCTCCAAAACCTTTTCTTTCTTTCCCACATTTACCTCTTTTTGTTAAACCTGATGGAAAACATTTGGTTGAGCCTCTAAGCCTCCTTCTGCTCACACAGCTAAAACTGCAAAGCCTCCTGAGCAGCCCTTCAAGTCCTGTAAGCCCCCAGCATCCCAGCATCAGCAGAGTGGTGCAACCTCAGGACTCTACACAGAGAAAATCACCTGCCTGATCCAGCTGCTGAGCAAATGTCATCATTCCTAGGTCATTGAAGCTTCTTTTTCATTTCCTCAGATGCTTGGCTATAGTTATCACATTTGTCCTCAGGTAAGACAGGGAGAACCTGCTGTTGCCAAAAGGAGAGTTTCTCGCTCGTTTCTGCAGGCACGTTCACTCAGCAACACAGTTCTGTCTTCTCAATTTCAGTAGTCCTGGTGTACTATGAACTCTTCCCCTCTGCTTTTTTTTTCTTTTTTTTTCCTTTTTCATGCTTTTGCTAAGCCATCTTTGGCCATTCAATGTGCTGAAGCAAGGGAAAACTGATAGCAGGTGTGGAATGGGGAATGCAAGAGCAAAACTACCCTTTCTGGCATCTGGAAGCTGCTGGAGCAGCACAGTTATCTTGTCAAATAACATCCTTGTATGACACACTCTTTCAACTTCATTCTTCCTCAGGTCCCATTCACAAGGTGTCAGATAACTATTTGGTAGTTAGAAATTGAAATAAAAAGAAGGCCCCACAAGCTCTGCAGACAAGAAACACTGGGAAAAATTGACAATAATAAATAGGAAGTTGTCAGCAGCCACTGAAAAGTATAACATAACATAATGGATCCAAACTCCAAAAATTCTCCTTCCACAGGATGATTTTTCACAAAGTTCCTGGTTTTCTGTTTCCTACACCACTGGCTGGAAAAAACCTAACCTTTTGAACTCATTCTGCTAGCTGAACAACAAAAAGAAAGGGAGGAGGCAATCAGAGCCATCGCAACAGACCACAGGCAACATTTACCATATACAACCATATCAATATGTATGGGAGGATGGCTCCATGCCTGCATGAGTTGGACACAGAGGATGTGTCCTGTAATAACATTTCTGTCAGAAATTGCCCATACCAGCAGGATGTATTTCTCATGCACAGAATGAACACAAAAACTAAACCAAAGAAACCACAGGGCTCGATGGAGAGAATTAGGTACTTTTATGACCCAACATATCCCATCTAAAGCACATGTTGGAAACTGGTCTTGTCCTAAAATTTCCTATTTTTCTTCATTAGGATAAAGAGACATTATCCTGGCTAGCTTAGGTGTAGTGGTTTATATCACAAACACATGGCAGGCAAGGTGCAATTGTCAAAGTTTGTGACATTATCCTATGGCAAACATGGTGTGACTTAATTAATGTTGGAGCTCCGTAAGCACACCCAAACACCTTCACTTTGCATTCCTTACCTCTATGTTTCCCTTTCTCATTCACATCCCTCAGATATCTCCTTCACCACAGCTGCTTTTACCCCATACACTCTTCTTTCCCATTTCTCTTCTAGGGATGCCTTCTTTACCATTGGCTTTCACTGTATTAAAGTGTATTTGGGTTAATTTTGTTGGCCTGTGTGCAAGGAGATGTGAGACGTATCTGCTGCAAAGCCTTCTAAACTAAAAATCACTAATCTGTGATGACAGGTGACTAGACTCAGTGACTCAGGCAGCGCCTTCTGTATAAAATCTTTAATTTCAGGCAAAGAGCAGGTTTTGTGCATGCTAGTCTTCACCTTTCTGTTATGGAGGGCCAGTATGCACTGCTAAAGCACTGCAGCATTACCAAAACTATAAAACATGTATTTATACTTAATGTCCTCTGATTGCCTTGTAAACTGTAAAAGTAAAAAAATGGCATTTAAATGAACACAATGAATGAATTTTGAACAGCCATGACTGAGATGTATATACAGGTGTTTTCTTCTGACAGCTTCTTACTCTGTTGCTGTCCTAGTCTCAGCACTCTTACTCCAATAAATATTCCATATCACAAGCTAAATGACCATTACAACCTACTCAATATAGGCATTAGTATGTACTCTTTACATGCAGTATATAGAAAACTAGTGAAAGAAATAGAGACGAAATTACATTTGGTTTTGCATTTAATAGAGTGAATTTTTTTTTTATAATGGTTCTCTGGAGCCCATTCATTTTATCATGGGTTTAATTTACATCAGGAGATAGTCGGAAATCACACTGTTCCTGAAGGAGGCCCTCACTGGAATCTTTCGCCTTTGCAACAAGGTGACATTCGATCCATTTTAAAGGGCATCACGGGAGTGCAGAAACGCTTCCCCGCTTCAAGAGAGCCTGTTCTAATGACCAAACTTCAGAAACATTTGACATACAGCTCTGTGCCTGGGAGCACGTGAATATTTTAAATGCTGTTTATAAAAAGCAAAGCTGTGCTAAAATGCCTATTTGCCCCCTGCTGCTTAGCAATATTAAAGATTAGAGCCAATTGTTCTGTATACTGAAGAGCCTATAATGGCTTCTAGAGAAGAACATGTCAGCAAACTAGATAAGGTTCCTATTAAATTTTTGTTGTTGTGGACTGCTGACTTGGGTCATTATACACTTAAATTGAGTTATTGTCATTGTTATATAATGAAACAAAGAGCTTTTTGCCTCCAGTAATGTAGCATATCTTTTAAAGAATGAGCTCTCCTGGCTGATTTATAAAATAGTTCTGTTTGCATTACGGTACCAGGCTGCTGGGTGTTTCAAAGTGATTTAGATGAACTGTCCTAAGAGTTCCTGCATATTTCGAAAGACAAATAGCAGAGTCTTGTGTGAACCTGCTTCCAATAATCTTTGAAATTTATTGAGTGACAGTGAAAGACATTGTAAAATTACAACTCTCCTCTCTCCCGTAATCTAAGAATGTTTCATTCAAAAAAAAAATGTGCTGGGGATTTGGGAGGGTTTTTAGTTCCTGATAATTATTTGTTCAGATTAAAAAACAGGACTTGTCCTGTTTTCTTCATTACAGGAATATTTGTCTTTTAAAATCTCAGGGTTTTGTTCTTTAAAAACAGTTATGTTAATACTTCTAAACTCGAACAAAGAATGTGAAAGATCAGATGACCATAAAAATTAACTACTTCAAGGTACTTTATTTCAAACTAACTACAGTGCTGGGGGACACCATAACCATTCCTTTTCACCATTGTCTTTGCTGGAGCCAGGATTTCACTCTGCACATTTTCCACAGTTTTTTCCTCTTAGATGCATGTAATGGCGCTTCAAGACAGGATGAAAGCATCTACGCATATGCTATTTTACTTAAATTCTTTTAATTCCCCATGCGAAGTCTCTGAAGAGCTGCTGTATTTTAGGAGGAATTCCATGGTGAGTAGTAAAGCAACCAGAATCAGCAGATGCAGGAATATCTGACTGGAAGAGTCTCATTCCCAGCAGTCTTAGACAAGAATATATTCAAGCAATACAGGCTTATGCTAAATACTTTCTCAGTCTGCAATTTGGCTAAAAGATGCAAGGTCTTTTTGTTTTCTCTCAACTCCTCTCATCATCTTCCTAGCCTTTCTCAGCAGCTTTTCTGGCTTCAGCTATCTTTCACAAACACAGGTCACTGGGGTTGTACAGTAATAGTGAAGATGCTCCTCATCAGTCACATCCACTTTTCCCTCCCTCTGTTAGCAGACACATCCTAGAATTGAATTTTCTTTCCATAGCATTGCATCATTTCTGCTCCTTGTATCATTCTTTGATCAAGCTTTCTCTTCTCCCTGTTCTAATGGTAAGATCCCAAATCACAGCAGAAAATCTTTATATGACACGTGTATTTCAAATTTTAAATTCCATCCCCATTCTATCATCACAGTTCTCAAGGTCATCCAATCTTGCCACTGTCATATTATGATCCTCTTCTGCACTAATGATGCCTCCTCAATTTAAAACAACAGCAAAATTCATTTGGGCTCTAAACATTGAGCCTTTACACAGACATAAATGAAAATTTTGTAGGAGATATATTCTAATAGTTTCTCCAGAGGAAGCCTAACAATAAACTCCCACTACCCTATATCACAAATCTGGCTATCTCCTTTTTTTAGACAGCTCCTCTCCTGACAGGTTGGGGTTTTTTTACCGCCCTCATTATCAAGTTTATTTAATAGGAAATTCATATACCATTTTATTGCAATTCTGATTAGTTAAGTAAACTGTATTTGCCTTGAAAATAATTCATTATACTAAAGAAGGTGAGAGGATATGCTTGCAGATTTCTACTCTGGTAAAAGTTTTTTACATTTTATCCAGTCCCTCACTTGTTATGATGTCCTTAATTATTGTTTCTCTCAAAACATGTTTTTAACTTTATGGTACTCAGCTAAATGATACAGGTTTCTCTGGTTATTTCTCCCTACAAACAGATTCTATACCCAATATAGAAGCACTTCAAAACCAAGAAAACCACTGAAAAAGTTGATACTGGATCTGTGATTCTGTGGGTTCGTTTTTCACAATTCTTCAATAACAGTTATCTGTTGCCTTGAAGTTATCCTTTTTTTTTCACTTTGGAATTTCCTAGGGTACCCCTTAAAAGTGAACATTGACACAGCTGCATTTCCAACATATTTCCCCCACTTTCCTGGGACTGAAATTCTAAACTCATTTTCCGTGTTTGACTTATTTATGAGTTTCCTTCACAGACAAGTCTATGAATACCTCTCTCTGCTGCTCTCCTTGGCCAAATCCCCTTCTTCGGAAGCACTTCTCTCCTATTCAGACTGAGAACTATGTGGACTCTCCTTTGTCTGTTCTTTCACTCAGACTGAAAGACAGCAGGGCCATTAAATTCAAAGTAATTTTGTATTATAGTCTTTTGTCAGCCATCTTCATGCAAAATCAAGCTTAAAATAGCATTTGCTAGGTCAGTGACTATTAGGGGAAAAAACATTGAAAGACTGCTTTTATAAATAATTTGGTGATGGACTTCTTCACAGCACTTTTTTTTCCTAATTTATTCTGAGAAGTTAGGATTTAGTTAAATAAATACATTTTCAGTGCTATTTATCTGTCTGAAATCAATATCAGATCCACAGGTATAGCCAAATCGAGGTCTGATGATCCATTGCCAATATTACAGCTTTTATCATCTTACTAAGAGCCATTTTGACTTTGAGATATCCACTGAATTTGTTGTTTGGTTTGGTTGGGAGAGTGTCGTGTTTATCACAAGAGTGAAGGTAATCTCATTGATACTGATCATTCAGACTCTCTGAATATCTCCCTGGTCCAGCCATGGCCACCTCTCTTTCATCTGTGATATTCAGTTTCATTCTGTACATTAACAGTTCTAATGCCTCCAATTTTTGGCCCACGCTCCTTGCACTGACATTCTAGATATTCCCTTGTGGCCAGCCTCAACCCAGTGCCTACCTACTCAGAGCAACTGCTTTTTTTCTTTATTTTACCACTTCCTGATATTAGTGTAATAAACTTGTAACTATTGTAGCAACAATAATCTTACATTAAGATTGTACAGGTGTCTCAGGGTCATCATTTCCTGTCATTTAACAGCTTAAGAAACCTTTTTGCAAATCAGAATACAAGTATCCTAGTTGCTCAGGTGAAATCCATCTGCAAAGAAAAGATTTTTCTACGAATGTGTTCTGAAAATACCTACCTCTCTTTAATCCATTATTTGATTTCTGTTACTTTGTCATTATTTGAGCATCTTTCAGGGATATTAAACAGACAGAATCACGAGTGGGTAAAGCTGTAAGGGATCACACAGGGTCATGTGGCTTAACCTCCCCACTCAAGCAAAATCATCCTAGAGCACATTTCACAGGATTGTGAGGGACACACCACAACTTCTCTGGGAAATCCGTGTCACACACACAGTAAAGAAGTTCTTCCTCATATTCAGGTGGAACATCCAGTGCATTATCTTCTGCCCCATGTCTTTTGTCCTGTTGTTTGGCACAACGTTTCTTTGAGGGTCACTCAAGTCTTCTGGTTTTGGTTGTTTTGATCTATTCCTGGATATGTCCAGCTCAATCTGGATATATAATTCATTCTATTGTGGAAAACAGGTAGTCAATTTTTCCCTAATGTGTGGAGGCTGTTCAGCATGGTATGGAGAGCTTAAGCCAGCTTTCTTAAGAAAAAGAAAGAAATCTTAGCATTGAAATCTTAGCATTAACCATGTTTGAAGAATGTGCAGAAGACCAATGAGTGAGTGTATTACATACAATTTAAAAAATTTGTCCATTTCTTTAATGCCTAGACAGGAGCTGGGGTTTTTTGTGGTTGTGTTTTGCATTGCCTGTGAGGGTTAATATATGGTGGTTGCTGAACACCACGAAAATTTAAAATCCTGACATAATCACTAGCATTTATCTATAGCGACAAAAATAAACCTCTCCAACATGCTCGCTTTTGTGTGGCTTTATATTTTTCCAGGAAGCATTCTCTTCAGTAAGTCTCACGTTATTTAGCATTGCAGATTCAGAGGCATTCCCATCCTCTTCACGTGACTAACAGATATAGTAAGTGCATACATCTGTAATTTCAACAAAAACTTCTGGGGTTCCATGAATGGTTTTGAAGTGCAAATGGTGAAATCTTTTGCAAGAGTCAACAAATTATAGCCGGTTTTACATTTACAAAAATATATAAAAGAACTAAAAGGTTATGCACTAAGATTTAGTAATTAGCTCCAGTCCATCAATGTCCATTGCCAATGACATCTCCACGAAGGGACCCACTTAAATCAAGTGACCTTTCTTCTGGCAAACACTTCTGCAGACCATCAGCCATAGCAGCCAACATATCCAGGTTTTACCAGTCCAGAGGCAGAGTGAATATGACACAGGAGTTCTTCACTGAAAATGAGTTTTCACAAGAGTGCTGAGCTGGTCTAACAGCTTCCTACCACTAAAAATATGGTTCAGCTTTCCCCTTTTTCTCCGTCTCAGCTGTGTGTACTTACCACTTCCTTTGTGCTAGCTCCAACAGTTTGATGACTCAATTCAGCTCGCTCAGCAAGCAAAAAAAGGGAGATAATTTTCTGCCTGTTGAATAAGCTGACATGTCTCATCAAGGGGTCAGACTGGCTTCAGAGACAGCAAAAGAAAATGTGCAGGATCACACAGCCGGAGTGGGATGGGAAAAGAAGGCACAGGATCTCCTGTGCTGGTAAATTAGCACAACCTGAAATACACATTTCTTATCATCTATGTCTCAACACTGAAAATGGGACTGATAACATGTGTATTGTCAGTTTTGTTCTAGCTACGCTACTCTCCATACACCACCTTGTTAGGCTGGGGCAAACCCCTCAAGAGTTTATCTGAACATAAACAAAACTATTGCCTAATCAGTAACTGAAATACTGATAATGTTCACATCTTTCTTTCCGACAGGATAATCAGATATAAGTATTCACTTAATAATTTTCCTCGAGCTGGAAGCTACATTCTCTGATGGTATGTGAAGAATTTGACCAATCCTGTGACATAAGATCCTGTTTCTTAGCTGCAAATTTCATTAAAAATACTTGAAATGTCTGCCTAATATTAGGCAAGGTACATAGTGTTAGCTGTGTGAGTAGTTTGTCATTTGTCACAAAGACAGCACAGGATCACACCTAGCAGCCTTGCAGAGCAGTTATTCATAAATAAACATCCTTTTTGAAATGTGTGCACAGCACACAAAAGTAAAAAAAAAAAAAAAGGAGAAGCAAAACAAAACAAAAAAGTCGGGAAATCTTACTCTAGTGAGTTAATGAAACAGTAATTAGAAAACACACCCTTTGGTCCTTATTGCAGCATCTGTTAGACAAAGCAGAAAAATTGGTCCCTATATGTGAAGCTGTGAGTCGTGTGTTCAGTTTTGGGCCCCTCACTATCAGAAGGACAGTGAGGTGCTGGAGTGTGCCCAGAGAAGAGCAGCAAAGCTGGTGAAGGGTCTGGAGCACAAGTCCTGTGAGGAAAGCCTGAGGGAGCTGGGATTGTTTAGCCTGGAGAAAAGGAGGCCTGGAGGGGACCTTATTGTTCTCTACAACTTCCTGAGAGAAGGGTGTACCACGTAGGGGTCAGTCTCTTCTCCCAGGCAACCAGGGACAGGACAAGAGGAAATAGCCTTAAGTTACACTAGGGAGGTTTTGTTTGGATAGTAGCAAATATTTCCTCATGCGAAGTGTTGTTAAACATTGAAACGGGCTCTCCAGGGAAGTGCTGGACCACTATCCATGGAAGTATTTAAAAAAGGTGTAGATGTGGCACTTAGGGGCATGATTTAGTTGTGGACTTGGCAGTGCTGGGTTAACAGCTGGACACAATGATCTGAGAGATCTTTTCTGACTTAAATGATCCTATGATTCTATTTTATCTGTTGATCCACAGCTCACTGACTGCTGTATTTCATGCTTTTTTTATTAAGAAGCTGGAGAGGAAAGCTGTCCATTAGATTTGTGAGAGGAGGTGCTCCTTGGGTCAAAGAAAACCCTCTGTAGGGAGTGGAGGTCTGCCCCCAAAACACACTTACCTTTTAGATTGAAGGGTGGAAAAAACAGACTCTGAGGATCAGGAGCAGGCAAACAACTAGGGTTAAGATCAAAGACCAGATTTTTATATAGTGTCTGCTGTAACCTGGGAAGCCACTGAAACTGAAAGCAGAGCTGGAGGAAAGGACCTGTTCTTCAATGAGCAATGGTTGAGAGAAATCGTTGTTTTCAAAGCTTTTCATTTTTTTCTTCTGTGGCAGACTTCAGTTATCTCAGTTTCAAAACTAATGTATTCAAAGCTGTTCCAGTAAACAAGGTTTTTGATACTCGATGCCCTTTTGCACTCACTGGAAAGGTGCAGGCAGTTCCTCCTTAGCACTCTGGCTTATTGTGCATTCTGTCTCACTCAGACCAGCAGGCTGTGCCCACTGCTGACCACCCCTGCTATCTCCCCACTAATCCTGACAGGCCAACCTTCCTTCTGCAGAGCAGCTTCTGCCCTGTCTCACCATGACTGCAGGCAGTCAGCTTCCTCTGGCAAGGGATCTGCTCATCAGGAACAGCTTCTCCACATTCCCTAGAAGCAGTTCCAGCCTTGCCCTGCACTCTGCAGGTAAAACCCCAGCCTCTCTGTGCCAGACAATCTGATATTTCACTCCAACCCAGGGGCTAGGCATGGCCTTTATCTCTGCATTAAAGATGCCTTTATTCTTTTTAAATGAAAAATTGTAAAATATTGATTCACATCAAGCAAAACTGCAACAGACATTCTAAGACTAATTTAAAATATTATTCAAAGAGTAAAAACATTTTCATGAATAAGCTTTCTGCATACTTGAGAGCAAAATATGGCACAATGAACAGGAAAGTAATATTAATGTTTGAGAAAGACAAATTTCCTAGTGAGTAAAAATTTGCTGAAGTTGTATACTTTTTACAAAGAAATTAAATCACTGAGCTGCTCTGAAATCCTTTATAGCTAATAATTCAAAATCTAAAATCTTATTGTCATCCTGCAATAAAAATAGCTAACAATCAAGATAGATGAGACAAAACTAGAAAGGGTTTGTTGGATGATTTAAGTTGAGGGAGTTACTACATCAATATATTGCACTCTAAAAAGGGCATGCATCATTAAAAAAGAAGACTTTATAATTAATATGTTTTCATACAACCTACCTTATTTCCCCTGAGATCACAAACCAAACCCTTTTAAAAATCGATTAGTTCAAGCACTTAGCCAAGTACCACTTTAGAATGTAGCAAGACAATTATTAGCTGAATTTAAAATTACAGCAACTTTATTTTTAATTACTTTCCAAAATGCCACATTTACATATTATCAAATACATTTCCATGGCAGAACTGACCACTAAGCATTTTTGGACAGGGCAAGAAGAATTAATTATATTCTTCCTAAAAAATTCACTTAGCATTCAGAACACCTGCATTGTTGTCAGGGATAATAAATGTGATTAAACTTGTATAAATTTCACTATATTAACCAGTACAATAACTCAATAGCTTTTCTGGACTGAGCTGATGTTATACATTGCAACACTGAAGTACCCAAGTATAATGTAGAGGAGTTCAAGAAAAATGTATGAGTTCTAGAGGGAAGAATTGCAACCTGCCAAAGACAAATTCACCTTCTTAAAGCGTCAGTAAAAGAGAAATTTCTGGAACTGAGACATTTTAACAAAAATTTTAATCATGCGTCATGCACTGTTAAGTCTTAGCAACACAATTGTCCTGCTTGTGTTAATATATTAGTTTTCAGGATCTGGCTGGTTTTATTAAGAAAAAAAAATTGTAGCAGAACATGGTTTGTGTTTGGAGGCACTATGGTTGGCTGAACCTGGGGGAATTGTGTAGTATCCCTGTGACATTCCATGGGAGGCTTATGAAACAGGAATGGTATTTGGTCCATACAACTAAGTCATACTGCTAACAATTGACACCTGCATCATGAACAAACAACAAAACATTAACTTACCTGGAAATAAGTACCAGTGTTTCCAGCTAAAAGACATTTTTCTTTTAATGAGGTGAAGGTCCAGGCCCTAGACAACAGTCTAGACAGGCAATAAACCACCCTAAACACCACTCAGAAACCTGGAACCTGGTGCATGCCACTGGTGAGACAGGAGGAGCTGGCCCTGGAGATCCCCTATGGGTGCTCCAGTTCATCCAGTGGTAATTTGCTCAGTGCAAGAAAAGGAAATAGTGAAAGCATAGGCCTGATGTGTCTCTGAAGTCACAGTGTGCAAACTAGAACGTCACAGCCCACCTAGATGCAAGGGAAGGACTATGGGTACCTGCACAGGACAATTTTTCCTGCTGAGTCTTCTCTTTTGTGAAAAAAATATGCTTGTTTCTCTCTCTGTTGACTACAGGTGAAGCTTAGATGATGAGAAAAGGTGGCTTGCCTGTGTCGCTGTGAGCGGCAGTAAGGAGAGCAGAACCCACGCCAAGCCGTAGAAAGCAGAAGTGTGACAGACTTTATTTGGATTCTAACTTTTATACAGAGATATATACATAATAGTGATTGGACAGTGTCATCCCACCCCTCAGGGGGATTGGCTGAAGCCTTACAGCTTCAGTTAGCAAAACATAAGATTAGAAAGAGAGTAAAATGTCCCAGTTTATCTTGTTTCCCTACAGAGTTCGTGAGAAGGAGAAAATTCTTAGGACTGCATGTCCACATGCCTGTATTTGGATCATACTGAAGGAGACCCTGCTCTGATATAAGTTTTGCCTTTTTCGAAAAGATTATGCAAGATACACTGGAGCAGCACCCAATCTCTCCAACTTAAAAATACAGTCCTTAATAATCAGAGAAGACTGCTTGAGAACCTCATTGCTCAAGTGCAATGTAGATGATGTGCAAACAGGAGCTAAGAATGGGAATATGTGGTCTTTGTGGCTGGCCCAGTCAACAAGGATGTATAATTTACACATAGTGAAGTAAGAACTGAGGAAAGAAAATGAAGTGACAGACATGCTTATTAGAATGTCTTGTCGAACTTGGCATGCGTCATTACTCATTCCTAGATAATGTTCAAAAGTTACAAACATCATGAAGGGACAAAAGTACCCAGGGACCTATAGTCAGCTGGTATGAAAAGGATAAATTATTGAAGGAAGGTTGCAAGTAGAAGAGCATATGCCAAGCAATTCAGAGGATGAGGCAAAGGCTGAAGTATGAGAAAACATTTATAGGAATCTGAAAGAAAGTTTAAAAGCTTCTTATCCTTTTTAAAAATCCATCTCAATTAGTATAATACCCCTTTGAAGTGCCACAGCAAAGAATATTTTGTGGTGAGGCAGATTCCTGCTGATGTCTTGGGGGGGGACTGTTGAATAATTTCTTTATTTATGTCATGGCCATGAGGAGGGAAATCAAAAATATTTCCATTCACAGGCAACACATCCCACATTAAGTTGTAACACAGACATTTCTGAGGCAAAACGTTCAAATTGCCTTGTAAGACATGGTGATGCCCTATGGTAATTCACTAATTGAAATTCTAGGGATACCTTAAATAAATTATCCAGGGATTAGTTAAGCTATAGGAAACTGATAAAAAAAGGCAAATATTCAGTCTTGTATTAGTCTACCCAAGCAGAGGATCCTTCATTTGGTTTTGTATAGAAGACTGATGTATATTTTACCCATCAATGCCGTAGCTGAGCATCTTTTGTCATAGAGAACTTGAATAAAATGTTGACAGAAGAAAAACACTGCATAATAAGCCCTGTTTCCTGCAGCACATGGAGTCAAGCTGTTTTCACCAAATCTTAGCTTTGTCCTGCAGCCAGGACAAGGAAGGTCCTGGCTTTAACTTTAGCTAAATCCAAATACTTTGGTCCTGTGACAGAAATTGGTGCATCCGTCATGTACTTCCCCAGCTCTGGGGAAAATGAAAGCCAGGGAGGTAAACTTCTCATCTGAGTAGCAAAGAGACTGGAAAGTCAAGATACCCATCTCTTCCTCCCATGCGGGAAGGCTCCCTCAGTTCTTTTTTCCCACATCTTTCCCTTTCAGGCCAGAGAAGAACACAAGACACTTCTATTTGTCCCCTTCTCAAGGAGTGAGTAATGTAAGGTACCAGAAGAGGACCTGTAGAGTAACAGTTCTTGGAGGCTTAAAGGTAGGCAGGTAGATAGAAATGAGACGAGGGACCAGCGCTGCCTTATCCTAAACATATGGTGAAGAAACAATATTATTTGTAGAATTGCAGCACACATGCATGCACATACATGCACATACACACAAACCATGGCAAAGGGCAGAAGGAGTTCAAAAATTAAGAACAAGCCCAAAGCATAATATACTCTTTTAAAAAGCAAATATTTACATTTGGGGACCAGTCTCAAATTATGGGGCCTGACTCACGATTTTTGAAACTTTAGTATTAGCAGCACAGCCCTTTATGCTGTAATTACAGCACTCTTAATTAGATGGAGAGATTGCTCCAAGATTCCTGAGACAAATTCTGTAACAAATATAGACACCCTCAAGGCAGTCATATACATTTATGGAAACAGCAATTTAAATAACAGCTATAAACAGATCAAGTGGATCTGATGACATCATCATAATGAAAAAGTATTCTTGACACCACCGTATGAAAAATTATTTTAGAAGTGAGTCATTCTTCTTTTTTTCTCACTACATCAAAACACACTGATGTGATTTAAAATCACTCTTGAGGGAAACAAAGGCTGTTCTTTCAGTCATCCACTACAGCACACTTTCTGAATAGAAGTTTATAAAGAAGTTGTGTTACACCAGAGGTAGTTCTGCACACCCTTGTTGGACCAGGAGGAAGCTATTAAATGCAACCCTGACACTGCATTCTTTGCTTCACTTGCTCCATGCATGAGGTTACCAGTCCACATGATGAGATTTTAAGCACATTTCTGTTTGCTCTTCTTGTTTTCCACTTCTTTCCTAGTGTTTACTTCGTTAGACAAATCTAACTTGGTTTTAGCAAATATGAAACAAAGATTGCATTGCCTTGCCAAATTCCCTCCTACCAAATGACTAAATTACTGAAGGCAATCTCTGTTTCAGTAGACCTTGGTTGTCTTGCTTGACCTCCAGCAGGTGTCCAATTAAGTCTGAAAAATTTATATGTTATTCCCTTTCCATTGATAGTTCTAGAATTAAACTGATGAGATCTCTAGAGAAGGATCATCAGTGTTACACCTTTCATCTTTAATTACACCAGTTGAAGATGAATGAATGTACCAGAAGGATCCCAGCTGGGAAGTAGCACGCTTATTAGATAGTTGATAATTTAATATACACTCTGAATTCTGATTATTTTCTTAAAACATCTGAAGAGCTTTCAACATATCTTATGACAAAATCTTAATACTTATTCAGCTGGACATTGACTGTATTCTTTTCCTTTTAAAAAAACACTGCCCAGATGCAAGCAAAGAAGTGTGACTGGCATTATAGAACAAAGAATTTTAGACAAGGTGAGTTAAAGGTCCTGGTTAATGCATTCAATCTGTTGTTCCTAGTAATTCTATATACATCTAAGAGAGCACATAGAGAAGCTGAGCTGAAGACTCCTAGAGGACTCCCTGGAGTCCCACCACAGAAGAAGACTCTCAATCCCTCTGCTCCAGCACTGTAGCTCCAGCTCCTCCTTGTGTATTTTACTTCTGAGAATGCTTCATTGAAAATGAAATGCTAAATTAGTTCAATTTCAGAGTGAGTCCCAGACTTGCTAGGTAGAGTCCATAATATAGACACCTAACATTAGGTCTCAGCAACTAGAGGTTGAGAGCTACTCGTCTGGACTTCTTGTGGACTGTTGAGAGAAATAGGCATGGAAATAATTCCTTTCATCTTCAGAAAGAGGTAATAAAAGAGACCAGATAATACTGCAAAAGTACCATCCTCAGGGACCAACATGCATGTTGCTGAATTATTTCAGTATTGCACTCTTAAAAAATGCTCGAGTCTTGCCCAAAGCCAGATGCAGTTAAGTAAAAGTGCTAGATTTTGTTCAGATATCTAAAGCTAAGTAAGAACACTGTAGCAGGATGCTCTGCCCAAGCAGGGGTACAGCAGCCCAAAACTTGTATTTTTTACAGGTTGATGGCTTGAGCAAGGAGAGTTTGCTGTTTGTTGAAGCAAGGAGGGTCTGCTGATTTTAGTGTTGGTGAATGCTGAGATCAGTTTGACCAAACCATCAGACTCCACCACAAGGACGTGCAAGACATGCTCCCTGAGTCTGAGACCAGCAAGGAAATGCAAGAACTGATAGAAAAGTGAGAGTCAGAAGTGTTGGGCAGAAAAAAACAATGAGCTGCTAATACCTTTTTTCAGCACAAAGCATTTTTTGCTGAGTAAATCTGACAAAACAAAATCTTAAAAATGTATGTGACTGACAGTCCATCGCTTTATACCATAAAAGGCCAGTCCCACTTTTGCACAGTGAGGCCTTCAAGCATATATTCCTAAGGTGTGTGATGGTCCTTCCGTTGAGTGGGGATGCCCCTCAAGGTTACTTCTTGAGGCTGAGAGAAAGAGATTTGCCCACAGTCATTAATAATTGGTTTTTCTAGTTTTAATATAATTGTTTCAATATAATTGCTTTAATATAATTGCTTCAATATTGCTTCAAAAATAGCACTATACTAGTAGTTATAGCAATCCATACTACATAGTAAATAATTGTGATTAAGCTCTTTTTTTGTCTAATCATTATAATTTTTTTAATCAACTCAAATAAATAATTCCTTTTATTTGTACAATTATATCTGAGCAGCCATCCTAAATCCTGCAGGACAAAGTTTTAAAAAGGCTCAGTTACACCTGTATAATCCCTTAGACATAAACTGTTGACTGAGCCTGGGGCTAAGATTGGATCCAGTCACACCAAGGCTCTTCTCGGAGAGGAGTTACAAAAGCAAGGAGGTCCTTTCTGCACCTTGTGACTCAATGGGAGGACTTCTCTAACAAATTTTGTCTGAAGCTCCCACTCTGCCCATTACAATCACATTGATTTGTTTTACTTGAGTAAACTCACTGGCATACGAACAGTGCCTTTTTCAGTTGTTCAGGCCTTGCTTTGGAAGGGAAAAGGTACAAATGATAGACTGGCTGCTGCAGAAGCATATCCTCCACATCAGAAACTAAGACACAGATCTTCTATTTGCACATTAATTCATGGGTAGGCACAGCTCAGAACAGAGATGATTTGATACCATTATATGGGAAGCTTGAGTAGTCCTTCCAATGGGCATATTCCTGTGATGTATTCTCATTTTCTTATTGATTTGCTGCTTCTTGTACAAAAATGAGCCAACTCACAATACTAGCCTGTTTAAAGATCACATACATTGAAATGAAACACATGCATTGAGAACTAAAAAGAAAGTCATTGATGATAGCACTAAGGTCTCACAACTTTTTTGATAGGTTGCATGATTCAATAAACATCAAATCCATCCACAATATTCTTTTATTTCTCTTGTGCAGAGGTAACAGTCTTTTTTACCAAGTGGCAGGATTGGCTGGTAGTAAAAAAATTATCAGAAAACAGTGACTCTTCTTTCTGCCTCTGGAAATCAAAGAACATTATGACATTTCAAAAAAATATTGTGATGTTCACTTCATTTAAATTCTGAAGAACTTGAAAGTAGATATTGTCCAGTGCCGTGTTCAAAGTAATCAGCCATAATATTCACAGTTACTTTGAGAAGCATGAAATGAGACCCTACATAGATGCACAGCAAGATTTACAGAAACATATGCACACAGCTACAAGTGCCTTACACTCTTTTTTTTATATTTTTCTATACAGAAAGAATACATTCTGTTATTTCAGATTCAGTCTGTTATCAATTAAAAATGTTTTACAGCTCAAACAAAAGATCAATCAACCAAGGGACTTAGTAAATGTGTTATTTATATAGTTATTTGTTAAAATGAGCTTCATTGCATTATAGAATGTTAAGACAAATTGTTGTGCCCTTTAGATTCATTATAGATGACAAAATACTAAATAAATCTTAAATAAGTATTCACCTTTCATCACACAGAAACATAAATGGTTAGATCTTATCAACAGGGGAGTCTTTTTAATCTTCCTTTATTAACCACAGAAAAAAAATATTGTTGTTTTTCCTGCCTTCTTTTCAAAAATTTTTTTTAAATGATAATTATTATAATTCATAATAGTGGCAGGAAAGAGTTAAAGCAGATCATCTTTCAAGTAAGGAGCAGATCAATCTCACTGAAGGAAAGCCTAACCAGCCTTACTGACTCTGGCCTGCCAGGTACTGTCTCTCAGAGAGACTTCGGTGAAGTGTCAAAGGCAAACCAGCACTTTATAAGGGTACTTTATTGTGCACAAGCAAGGAGTGCATTATCTTATCCTCTGGTTTTATAACTTCCTGCTTCATTGTGCTGCAGATTAAAAAAAAAAAAAAAGGATATAAATGTCATCTTCTGTGTCATTAACCTAAAATCTATTAGAATTTTATTAGAAAATAAGTAGCAAGACAGTACAGCTACATTTCCTCCCTTATGCTGTGCTAAATTGCTTGTGAAAGTGATATATTATGACTCTTACTCTACATCTATTGCAAAACACGGAAGAGAAGCCCACATACTGTGTACATTAAATGGTAATGTTAAATTGGCAATGAAGCAATGAACATCGCCCTAAATCTCCAAGCAGGTTCTACAAATTTCCCTTTTGAATGATAAAGATAAATAAAGAAATTGTTTCCATCTCGGACTAAACAAATGATACTAGTAAGCTTCCTTGTTGATATACCCAGGTCACAAGCCATTAACCTTTTTTTTAAGATACCCTTTTTTGAAGAATAACCAAAAAAGAAAGTGCTCTTGCATTTCTCTGCTTTGGGAAGGCAGTTCCTTCATTATTAAAAGTCAGAAGGCTTCAGAAAGAAAATAGATTTTTGAGCCAAGATTTTAGAGGCTATGAAATGTTATTAAAGTTTCTGCAAAACAGAAAAGGTCTCAGTTCATTTGGGTTTTTAAAATACACATATTGGAAAGCAGAATTCAGGAGGGATTCAGTTTATTCCTGAGTAACTGGTCAGCACAAAGTTAAATAAAGAAGCAAGTTATGTGTGGACTTCAGGCTTTCTCTTTAAGGGCCAGCTTTACCCAGAATGGAGCACATGAAGATATTTCAAAAAGTAGGTCCAAAAAGCCAAAAAAGTACACCAGCAAGTAGCAGGCTTAAGCCTCTCTTGGGAGCTCTTTGCTCACAGGTAAACTTGGCAGTGTTGATTTTTCTGAATTAGTGAAGAAAACACCTCTAATTCTTGTAATATGAAATCAAACCAAAGTCCTGCCCTTCAGGGCATCTGCTGTGAGTCCCAGGCTTCACCTCCACAGCAACCTGCAGAGATCCAGAGCAGCTCCCACACACACCTCTGCCACCTTGAAATCCGGCCATTCTCCCAGAAGGATACAGGTAGCCTCTTGTAAAGAGCCCATTTCTAATTCTGCTGCTCCCATGGCTGTGGATGGTGATGATAGTGCATAAAGCATTCAAGCTGCGCAAAAGAGCACCACAAGAAATTAAAGCTCTTCAGGCTGGAACTGCTCTTGCAGAATATAACTGACCCATCCAACATTGGCAGCTGCTTTCCAGACTTTGGAGATTTGAGCATGTGTAGACAGGGAGTTCAGAAATTGAAGCAGCCTGAAGGTACGAGCTGAACCAGCAAATTTTCAAACCAGACTTAGTTAAGTTTAAACTGGGACTAAAATCCCTCTAGTTTGGGTCCAAGTTCAGGCCCATAATTAACATGATTGGGCCCAACAATCTCTCGGAGCATTTAACACTGAAAAATGCTGCATTTAAAAATAGGAATGTGACAAAGGCATGTGACAAAGGTAAAGCTTTCAGGCACAGCTCAGCCAGAGGGACAGCCCCTGCTCCCCCAGCAGCACAGGCACTCTTCACACTTGTAGCACAAAGCCACAGGGTCCTCTCACCACTCACATCTGACTGGAGAGGATGGAGGGGTGCTACAGTGCTGTGTGGGTGCTGCTGTGCTGTAGAAATCAAGTAGCAGAGTGAGAAAAAAAATAAGCTCTCTGCTACCTGCATGCACCCCAGATGTACAGAAACTCATACACATTTATGCAGTGATGCACCCCACAGGACTGCCAAGGTTCGCAAGACACATAAAGGGCTCTGCTGTATAAAAATGCACTGTTCCCTGTTGTAAAATAAAGAAGACCAACAGAATAGAGCCAAGTGAGCACAAGAAGTACCTGAATTGATGAGTGCCCATCTGCCAAGCATAATGGCTTTGTATCATGGTAGAAAAGAGGGCTTTTCCTGCCCACACCGGGTTTGGGGAGAGGCAGAGGAGCAGGAGAGGCTCTACATGATGTGGTCTTGTATACCCTAGAAGGTTTAGACAGCCCCTGTGCTCAATAGCACCCCAGCAGAGACGTCACTTTATGGTCAACTCAATGTTTTGAAGTGGTAATTGTTTGCTGGTTCAGTCCCAAACTGCCTATAATGATTTCAAAGTTAAAGTTTCGTGTCTGTCTCTGTCTCAGGTAAAAAACCCCAAGATCTTAACCAGTTATATGCTTAGAGTTAGTGCTAGGTCTAGCTGATTATGAAGAAATGAGGGGATAGATACACCCATGTATGGAAAATTATATCCATTTTTCTTCACAGTTAACAAATTATACCTGATTCTCTTTGTCCAGAGACAGAAAAAATAGCTGGGTCTTCAAAGGTACTGGTGTTGCTGCCACTGTCAGAAAGGCTGTTGGTGAGCATTCTTCATCAAAGGACATTTCATGTCTGCACGCACACCCTTCACATTCTGCTGCCAAAGCAATGTCAGGCTGGGTCATATGCCTTCAAGGCAACTTTAACTTGGGCACATTTCCTCAAAAGACACTAAAAGTGATTTACATTTTTCCTTACTAAATCAGCATTTTTGGTATCATTTGTGTCAGTGCCAACTTCCTCTCATTCTTCACCTCTGTTCTGGCCTGCCTTTCCCCTCCCTTGTGTGCTCCTGAATACCACTTGCATGCCAAGAAACCCATACTGATGAATGCAAAGTTTGTTCAGTTTATTAGAGGAAACTATATTGTACAGCCTTCTATGTAACCTACACTAAATTTTTTTCTAACATTGACTTAAATCTTTCATGAATAGGAGTCGTTTTTCTGAATAGGATACTTCCTTTACAAATGGCACATACCCCAGATTTGGACTTGCAGTTAATGCCAAGATGACAGAAAGTGGCACACTGTGACCTCTATCCTGCCAGGAGGAGGCTGGGACTTGATGCAGAATTTTGGACTCGGAACAAGCACTCAGATACGGAGGTGATTATTTCACACTGATTACTGTTCTTTACTGCTGATATTATTTTCCCTGACTGGTTAACTTTTTCCATCCATGTGCCTCTTCCATCAAGGTAAATTATTAAACAATTCATTTAGTTTGCTTGAGGGCTGTTGGTTTGGTTTGGGGTTGTTTTCCCTTTCCCAGAAACACATTCAATTTACCTTGCAGCAGCGTGCAGCAGAAATCACAGTGCAATTTCAGGAGGAGTTAACAGGCAAGAATTGCACATTATTCGTATCTCCCAGGACTTGATAATAAGTTATTATTCCTCACTCTCAAAGGGACAAACTGAGCCATGAGAAGTGATTGCTGAGATATTCCAGTGCTTCTGCAGGCACAGTGGTGTGAATGTTTCCAGTGTGGCTCAGCATACTGTCTTCACTTACATTTACTGCCAATGCCAAGCACACAACATGAGGGCACTAAAGTCCTTTCAGATGCTGATGACTCACACTCTTTAAATACGTCACATGCCCTGACAAATCCACCTTCCCATAGAAGGCACCAAATGCCATTAGATGAAGCAGATGTTTCTAGGCAACCTGACCATGACCGTGAAGTGACCCTCATCTATTTTGGATTTATCAAATCATCAAAGGCTCCTGCTCCTGCCAATAAGACTTGGGACAGGCGATTCAAAGAGGTCATTATATAATGACCAGCTGCCTGAGCCGAGGCAGAAAGTACTGCTGACAGGGGACTGGGGCTCCTCCTGAGGGAAGAGGAGCCCCCGGGAGCCAAGGGGACGCAGAACAGCCAGCGTCCTCTTCTACCAGGGTGCTGACCCACCACGCCTGAGAAGAGAGAGCCCGGTGACCATGGCAGCCATCACCCATCCGGGGACCATCGGAGAAGGTGAATGAGTCAGACCTGGGGTCTATGCAGGAAGACATTTTTGGGAACAAAGGGCGGCAGGGATCGGGACTGACTGGAGCATAGGTCTGGAGTCCCTCCAGAAAACCCCACCAGGAAGTCAGGACAGAAAGGATCTGAGCAACCCTCGATGTTTCTCAGTCAGGAGTGGGGACCTGTACTGAAATAGAACTCCTTGTCCATAGGCAGGGCATGCATGGGTGACAATGGCAACAGAGGCATTTGGGTGCTCTTATGGCCCTGACAGCATCCTTCCCCTTTTAAAGGGCAGTAAATACCAAAGTTAGCCAGCCAGCTTCCACAAGTTTATTGTACACACACCAGAACACTCCAGTCAGCCACCTAACACATCATACTAAATCAGGTACCAGATATCAACCACTGTGTCAAAAACAGACATTAAAGCAAAGAAAGGTCACTCAGCCTTTGCAATTTTATTCCAAGAAAATCCTGGATCCCCAAGATCTAGCAATACAACATTTTACCATACAAAACCCATAGCCCACTTACTAAGCAAAGATTCCCAAGTTGCAACCATATAAGTACTAAAAATGTCAAAAGGACAATGTGGAATACAGAGGAGGTAGTACTCCCACACATTTAGTCAGTAACCTATCAGGAGTGTTACACGTGAATTATGTTGTGAAACAAGAGGTTAGCAGTGAAAATAACTATCTGATAAAGAAGCATTGTAGCAGTTTATTAGAAATGTGGGCTGTGTCAAACCCCTTATTGTAATTACAAATGCAATAGCTTCTATAGCTATAAGGGAGAAATGAAAGCAGATGACTGCACAGAAAAGACTCTTTATGGAGTGCTCAGGCACTAAGAACTGCTCAGCCAACAGTCTTTTTCTGCTTGAGTGCTGTTTCCAAGTGCTTTATATTTTACTCTCAAAGACTTACATGATCAAAGCTTGAAGTTAAGATGATGGTTCTACATCAGGCAAGTAGCTGAAGGTAGTTTTGTATCCCTGTATTAGGCATGTTCTTTTTCAAAATGTATTAATCATCTAGTTTACCAAATATTCACCACAAACAACTCCAAGTAGGGAGGAAAGTGCTTTGATACGTAACATATCCTGTTGCCTTTGAGAATTTTATAGTGCTGTGGCACCTTACCAATTCTGGTGTAAACAGAGACAGTTCCCAAAAAAAAAAAAAGGCAAAATCAGCAATTAGCTTGGGTAACAGACTCTGAAAAGTGCAAATTTGTGATAAAATCAGGACTGATGCTGTCACTGTGGAGGAAGGGTGAGACTGCCTGGAGCAGGCAACTCTGCAGGCTCAGCTGCTCCCCAGCCTCTGGTCTGCATCTCCCCCTGCTTCCTCACTGTCCCTTCCCCATGCTCTCTCTCTCTTCAGAAGCCACCTGTCCTCCCAGGGGCAAATCCTGCCGTGGTCAGTGCTGCCCAGAAGACCAGAACAGGTTCTTGGAGTGACAGGCAAGAACCATTACACTGAGTTTGGTGGAAATCTGCTGATGCGAAAGCAGCCTTCAGTGATGCCAAGCAGCATGCTGCTGTAGCCCCAGTGATAACTGACTTGGCAAATTTCTTTTCCAGACAATCTAGCTCAAAAATGGCAAACAGACTCTCCTTCTGTGTTGTTTACCTGCTAGGAAACAGGGAATAAATGAAGCATGCACGTGCATGTGCACAACTTTTGTATATTGGGAAAGTTACCTGTCCTTCACTTTCTCATTTATTAAACTCTTACTTTGACAGGTTCTTGCACACATGCTTGGACAATTTTTAGAAGTATCATCAATCTAACTGCAGCTGAGTTGCTCTCTCGCCTCCCTGTTCAGACTTTGACTGAACAGTTTCTTTTAATAAATGAGTGATATGGCTGGGTGTTATCAACCTACTGTAACATTTAATAGATATTCATAACATATATTAATCATGAGCAAGTTTACAAAGGGTTCAATCCTGCAAGGTGTGGAGAACACTCGATTCTCCTTGAAGTCAGTGAAAGCAGAAAGGGTGAGATTTTTGTCCTTCCAGGTTCTGCATTACAAATGCCAAGTCTTCCTTCTGAACATTAAAAGTGAGCACAGCTTTCTGAAGCAATGTATGTGCCATATAGTCAATTTGTTTTAGTACCCTGTTCTTTGTGGACAGAAAGATCTATTTTTGTTTTAAAAGTTGTAATACAAACAAAAGCCTTCCATCAAATTTTTCCCAGGTACAGAAGTCTGCTCTTTAGCAGAACTTTCTGCATTTTCTCCAATTGCTTTGAATCACAGCAGTACTGCTTAGCCTATAAACATCCACATAGAAAATGGCAGTGTTCACATTCTTTTCCACATGCAGAACTCAGAAAAACTTCACGAATTAAAAACCAATCAAGTACATAAGAACAATAACACAGCTTCCTAAAATTTAGCAACCTATTAAAGTGAAATAGAGTATTACAATTAAGATTAATGGGAGACAACTAGAATGAATTTCAATCAGTTTTATTTCAAACGCATGTGGGATCCTGTTCATCATTTATATGAAATTATCAAATCTAACCTCATTACTGGTATTTCTTCCCTATATTGAGATTTTAAAAACAAAGTTCCAATTCCTAACATAAAATAGTAGGGAAAGAAAATAAGAATGTTTAATCCTAATAAAATACTCTTTGTTGAGATTTTTTTCACAACAGGAAGATGGCACAGCTGCAATACACATAACTCTGTCCACTAAATATCCACCAATTTGTCTGGTTTGTTTACAGACATGCTAATGCCCTGACAGCTGTTCAGCCACTTCTTGGCATCATATTGTAATGTTAGATATTTCACAAAAGGTTACAAAAGGTGCCACCCAAATTCTGTATACAGCAGAAGATAATGCTTTTCCCCCAAACAGTATCCAAGTTCTGTAGTTCATTTCTATCTTGAAAAAAGTGATTTTCAGTACCATCTGCAGACTTGCAGCTCAGGTGTGTTAATCTGGTTCTTCACTTTCAAACTGAAGAGGTTACAGGTAAGGTCTTGTATCTCCACAGATTATATTGAACAACAAGCCTTTTATCTGAGAGGAAGTCTTGACCAGTGAACACCTTCGTCATAAGCAGTACTGAGATGCAAGTGTCTCAATGTCAGAAAATCTAAGTGATTTTCCAGTTACTTCATTCTTCTGAACATTTCTGAAAGAATTTAAACATGATAAGAAGTATATACTTTCTCTTACATCACCAGAGTTAGTGAAAAATCACTGGAAAGCAATTGTCGTGTCTTAGAAATGGCATTCCCCAATTTACTGCCTTTTCTACCCCCTAAACAAGACTTTCTGAAACCAGACACCACCTGCTTGCTCCTCACCCCACACCCTCCCCCTTACCACTCAGGGGGATGGAGTTGAGAATTGGAGGCACAAAGAGGTGAAATTTACACGCTGATATGAGAACAATTTGCAGGAAACAGTGAGGAGATAAGATAACGAACAGTAACAGCACAGCAACAATATTAATAACAGAAGGTGTAAGACCAAGAAACAATTTACATAGAAAAATCGCAACAAAATACCAACCTTCTCCCCCCCAGAATGCCAGTCCCTTACTTCTGCCCCTTGCAAGTGTAAGATAGTATTGAATAAGATTATGCCCCTCCTGGCTACTACTAAAATATTAACCCTGTCCTGCCCAAAACTAGTTTGCCAACACAGCTGTTTACTTTTCCAGACAGCAGAAGATTGAACCTAAAACTAGGTACAAGCCTAGGAATGAATATTTGGGCAGCTGAAGGAGGTAGCGCTATGGCCCCTGACCAGTGTGACTAATTATATTCAAAAATATTTTACTTTTGCTTCTTCTGTACTTATACTTTGGGCTCATTTGTTTTCAATGTTCTACGTTATAATTGTTTTGCCTCCATAGCCCATGATGAAATGTCAGGCTAGATGATACTGTGAACTGGCAGAATATTTAACAGCCATGAAGAAGATTTTCTTCACCCTCATCTGCCTTCTATATGTTAATGTCTCCTTGTCTTCTTCAACATAATCTAGGCTATTTTAGGGGTTCTTTACTGCTGGACATGCTTTCAAATCTCATTATGCAAATCCTGTACGTGACACATAAGCAAAAAAATATATTCGAGTTACTAAATGAGAAACCAGAATTCTTTTCAAAAAGGAGTTAGGTACCCAGTAATAGAAGGTAGAACTGTTAACTGAGAATCAATTTTCCAGCTGTCAGTTTAACAAACAACAATGAAAGTTTTTTAATCAATTCAGTTGGCTACCTGATGTTTCCTTCAACAAGAGGCATTCTTCCCATGACAGGTTCTTGGGAGAAGGCAGGACAAACCCCATATACATGGGCAGAATGCCTGTAACAGGAGGCATCCTGCTAGCCACAGTCCCTGGAAGATCCCAGCTCTGACGCCCTGCAAAGGGTTCAAGAAGGAAGTAGAAGGTATCCAGTGCCGAGTGAGAAGAGGAAATGGGGGATCTATAAGTCAAAGTGAGCAAAAAAAAACCAGATGGTGCCAGTAGGCTGTAGGATTGTTGATTTTGGTTTGTAATTACGACTGGCAATCATTTTGAACCACTGCTGCTTTTTTTAATTATTCCACTTTGATTGCAATTTCCAGCCAAAATCAACAATCCTAGTAATAGAGCTCAGAGTCTACTGATGAAACAGTTAAACCCCCAAGTGTTTGCAACCAGACCTTACAAACCTGCAATTTAACAGGAAAGCTTACTAACAAGAAAACTTTTTGGATCATAAGTTGTATGCCAATGTATTCATAGCCTAGAACCATGAGAGTAATAAGGTTACAGCGAGGACAGTTGAAACTTTCTTTTGGAAGCTGAATTACAGTCAGCAAAGGCAACACTTACCAAAGTGCAGACAATTTCATGCACTTCTTTGCTGCAGAGCCTGGTTTAAGGCAAATGAGTGTCTCAAGATGAAGCAAAGCCTGAGGTTTTCCAAAGCAATGAAAACTTTTTAAAAGATCATGCTGACTCATTGGAAACAGTGCCGTGTATACAATAAAACTCATCAAATTTCTTAAGCATTTGCAAGTAGGGCAGCAGTATTCTGAAGTCTACCTACAAGGCTCAGCCAGCACCACAGGCTCACATAGGATGCAATAAGTCCATTTTGAGCTTCTCAGATGTGACCATGAGCACATAAGTGGAAATCAAGTCAAATTAATCTATTTTTTCTGCCAAATAACGCCTTTCACTTCACAGTTGCTCTTGAGAAGGAATCTCATCTTGAAAGGAAAACAAAAACAGACTCAGCAAAAAATTATAGAAAATCATACTGAAATGGCCTCAAGAGTACATCTAACCCTTCTCCTCACTGAACTATACCCAAGGCATGCCTGACAGACAAGTCCCTCAGGTGGAGATTCCACAATCTTTCACAGATTGTGCTAAAGTTTTTCTGTCTTTGTCCTCATTATATTATTCCTAACTTTCAGTGGGAGTCCTCATTACACCAGTTAAAGCCTGTTATTTCTTATTCTATCAATAGAATGTGAAAGGAACATTTCCCCTTCCTCCTTTAAGTTGTGCAAAGACTGTTACGTTTCCTACTAATGTTGTTCTTTCTTTACTTAACCATCCCAATTTCTAACACCTTTCTTTTCTGCTCCTACAATTGCTGTTTTCAGCAATCTCTCCAGTTGAGCCAGGTATTTGTCAAAAGTTAGTACTCAAAACTGGGCATGATATTCCAAATGAACCTTTACCAAAACTTAATAGACCAGGAGATGATTTCACATACCTTACAGGTAATACTCTTGTGTAACTATCCTATTAACTCACAACAAAATTACTTTTTTCTTATCCTGTTTAGTAGGTGATTCACTGTGACAGGAGATTCAGCCTAACCTCTTATTCTCCAGTGAGGAGGATACTCAATTATCCAGCCTCCTATTCTCTCTCTCTGTGGATGTAAGAAGATTATTCCTGTCCAAGCATAATATCTTGAAATTCTTCTTGTTGAACTGCTGCCTTAGACTGCATCTTTAATGTGTCAAACTCTTTCTCAAGACTAATCCTGTCCTACAGTATGCTCCTTAAATGTTGGTATCTTATGAAAGCTCACAAAAAATACTGAAAAGTGATAGTGAGCTTTTAAAAACTTTTTAAATGCAGCTTTCCAAAGAGAGTGCAACTAGTCTTATTATAATTAAATCTACAGAGTGCTTTCTTAGCTAGTTTATAAAATGTCATGAGAGATAAAATCAGAATTTGTCAGGAGAAAGCAGCATGTCTTAGCCTGTTTCTTTCCTATCTATAAGGGTAGTTATTATTTAGTTCCAGAGAGAAATTAGATGACTGACATAACCTGGTTTTGGCAAACCTATAATGGCTGTTAATTCATCTCCTCTCATCATCCTCCAGATCTTTAAAGATACTTTGAATATTTGTTCCAGTATTACTGCAGAAATTAAAGCCCAGCAGATTGAAGCATTAATTCAAACAGCTGGTGTAAGAAGCATGAGGTGTGTCATGGTACTTCTGAGTGCAATTCTGGTCAGCTGGAGTGAGTAGGTGCACAGCAGTCTGACCTGCACCAGCCACTGGCATTTAGGGGGTGTAGTGGAGCTCGTGGTTGTAAATGTTCTCAAGTGGAACGAGAGCTGGGGTCATGTCGCATGCCAAGAAGAGCCACCATCAAAGACATCAGAAGAGCGGACAGCACTCTAATATATGTCACAGCATCATCTCCCTTCCGCTCCTCATGTGCACATTGGAGGTCAAACGTAGACTGAAAAGTGGGGTAATGATGCATTCAGTGGGCTTACTGCCCCCTGCACCTTGTGAGACATCCCACCCTGTCGTACCTACCCGCAGCTGCCCTTGCTGCACCTGCTGATGACTGGCAGCCTGCTTCTGCCCAAAGCCCCAGGCGGACCCAAAGGTGGAACAAATGGCTCCATTTCCCTGTTTTCTTCTCAGTTCCTTGGTCTGTCGATAATGAAATCTCTCTCCCCACCATGCCTCCCCCTTTCTCTGAGCAATGCAATTGGAGCTGTGTCAGGGCAGCTAGTCCTTTCTTTGCTCTGATTGAATAATAATGAAAGGATGGGAAACAAAGACTAGCAACTTTTGAGATTAATCCCCCTTCTGTTCTCAGCTGTCAGACTTACTTATTTTTTCCTTTTTTCAGCTAAATCAGGTCATTATACTACAAATCTTTGCTCTGAATGAAAGATTAAACTCAGGTATTTTATTTTCATCAGGGCATAATATTCAGCACAGAATAATTGGCTAGAGTTTCATCTGGATATTTGTATGGGGCCTCCTATCAAATTCCACTAAAACCTTACTGACTCTTTCAATTTTTTTTTAATTCCTTAGGATCTTACTGTAGCAGACTCCTGGCAAACAGAATCTTTCACTCAATTATACCTATCTCTACATCTGAGATGTCATGTTTTCATGAAGTCTCTTTAAACAATCAAGAGAATTAAAAGGTCTTCAGGGTTACCTTGTAATAAAAGCAGTAATAGAAAAGAAAAAATCTATAACCTAAGAGTTTGTCCTTGACATAGTATTTTTTTCTACAATAAGAAGGAAAAAAGAGGAAGGAAACAAAAAGAAGCAGTAAATAAGAAAAGGCTTTCAGACAACATTTAACTGTTTTGAAGCCAACAATAAACTTACCACAGTTAAACCAGAAGACCAACAAGGCATAAGGTCATCAAAACCGAGGCTCATTGAGCCGGTGTATTTGGATAGATGCCATTTCCACTTTGTAGCACAAAGAGTGCTACATTGAACAGAGAGAACAGAGCTCATGCTGACATAAAATTAAAACCAAAAAACATCAGGTCTATTGTGGTGATCTCACAAGAAGCAGGCAGGTTTGTTATGCATTAGTAAACTCTGTGGTGTGACTATTGGATCCACCTTGATGTTTCTTACTTTACTGATTATTTTATTGATAGTGTCTTTTTTAAAAAGACATTATCACAGAGGGAATGTATTTTCTCAACTGAGAAAAACTGGCTTTATGCCACTTCTGGTCTACCCAAAATCGACCCAACAGTAGCTTTGAGATTTAATTTAAACAGAGAGAGACAAAGCATGACAAAAGCATAGGGCATAACAACCCAAAACGGGCCTCTGCTAACATACAAATCTTTGCTGCTGCAACAAATCAGAATATTTCTAGACTTAGTCTTTCTGTTCATGTTTTGCTTTGTTTCCTCTTAAAAAATATTATCAATTTAGAAGTAAAATACGACTTTAAAACTCTCCTTCAAAGCTAATAAAAGGCAACAGGACTGACTGATATTTGGAGCCATTGAAAAGTTATGCTTTATATTAATGCCTAAAAATATTTATGAAACATTTCAGGTTATTTCTCCCAGAGGTATCAGATTTTCATGTTATAAAGGTCATGGGAGGAGTTCATATCAGAATAGGTCCTGCAAAGGCTATTTTGTTGACTCCTTTGCTCTTATGAATGGATAGCACTTCAGACACATTTTTAGCATATGCAGTGCAAAGGTAAGTTTAGTCCTTGTGCTCTATCATACAGGCAGTCCAGTGACTTTGGGCAGGAGAATCCTAATGAGAATTGCCAGAAATACTGCTTGGATCAGCAGTGGCACTAACAAGTTTGAAAGGTACAAGGCAAGCAGTGTCCTCTGAACATAGAAATTTATAATTCACCTCTTCTTCAGGTTACTCATGTCTTGTCTGATAAATATCCTTCTGGGCTTTTTTTCAGTTTTCTCCTTTGGTTGAGGTTAGTTTCTCTTGCACGTACCACTGCTGGGAAACAAAATATCCTACCATGAGAAACATACAAATAGGAAACAGAACAAGTATAATGTCCCAGTGACAGCAATGGCAAAGCATTGCTCAAAGGATGGTGCTGAGTGGGGCTGGATATTCAACCATGGCGCCTCAAAGTCACTGCTCAGGTAGGACTGAGGAAAGCCTTCCACACAGACGACCAGCATGCATGATCCTAGAAAGCCAAACCAGCATTTACATCCAAAGTAATGAGGGCCTTTATCACCAGTGAGTGAGGGAGCCACAGAGAGGAACAAGTGAGGAAACCGGGGTGGGTTTCCTCATCTGAGCAACCTGGTCAAGTGGAAGGTGTCCCTGACCATGGCACGGGGGGTGGAACAAGAAGATCTTTAAGGTCCCTTTCAACCCAAATTGTTCTATGATTTTATATTCCTCTGAACTGGCTAAAAGCCACCCAAGATGTCCTGAACCTGAATAAGCACTCTTTGGTTAGAGCAAGAGCAGGTTTCCCTGTTTTCATCCCATAGGCATGTCTAGGGACAGTCCTGACACTTTTCAATGCAACTGCAGTTTCAAATGTACCCTAGAGAGCACTAGATTGCAGTGATATTAACAAACAGCCCACCAAGCTCTGAAATCCTTTAGAAATTCGTGGGATTTGTGGACCTAACAAACTTGCTTGCCTTTGAACATCTCAGGCAGGCAGGCAAGCGTGATGCCACTATCAAAAATGCCAAATCAAATTTAAACGCTACTGAAAACTTCATAAAAGTCAGTGTGGAAATCTTTCTTCTGTTTATTATTAATGGTTGCAAGATAACCTTTATTTATAGTGCCTTGGGGACTTATTCAATAGGATGTAGTGACACTGATGAGAAGGATTATTTATTGTTTATACAGTTGCTTAAAGATGAAGGCACAGCATAAATACTCTGGAAAGTATACTTCCATGAAAAAGCTCTTCATAATGCATCAAAATACTTCCTGCATCAAAGTTACTCTGGACTCACTCTTTGCATCACAAGCCACATTTGCAATGCTCAGAAGGCCTGACTGTATTCTTTATCACACAGCATCTGATATGCAGTCAATGTAAGAAAATCATAGTTTCTATCTGGTATTCATGTAGTGCCAATAATCTGCAAGGCATATTGACATCTTTTGAAAAACCAAGGAAGCTGTGGGCTTGTTTGACAGAATTTAAAAAAGAAAGTTCCAAAAAGTACATTAATGGACCATAGAACTTGCATTCAGAAGTGATAAAATTATAGGGACTACATGAGCAACAAAAACTTCCCCGTTTAGTGTAAGCACATTAAAATATACCGTGTTATTACTAGGTTGTGCATAAGCTCAGAAATATCTTAAGTAATAAAAGACACGCTTGTGTCCATAACTTTCAAAACAAGTAAAAAGAAACTTTATGCATCCGAGAGGCAGGTGAGACAACACAGAACACAGTGCAAAACCTCTGGTTATCGCCTTCAACTCTTACTCTTTCACTATGGTCACAGGTACCCCAAGTAAATACATTGATCCCAGGAGAGTTTCCACCACTCCTGTTTTCACTTTACACTGAGACCACCAACAACAGTGATTTAGTGATCAATTAGACGTGTGAATTATTCATACGACCTATAACAGAACAATTCATGCCAGAAACCACTCACACTGGAAGGACCCGCTGTTTGTCCCATGAGCCCTCTCATCTTATGTTCTGTGCATTAGGCTTCTATGAAAATTTAGCTTATTCAATTCTTTTATGTCTACTGAATATGAATTTTTATATCTTTGAAGATTTTTATACCAAACACAACTGAAATCATTCTCAGTCATGCTTCTTTTTTCTCTAAGCTCCAGGTCCCAGGACCCAAATTTTCCCAGGGGTAATGTGCAGTCTAAGCTAGTTTTCAATGAATCAATAACCTCTAATCAACAGAACATCTCTAGGGGTTGATTTTAAACACCTGTCACTGGGTGAAATAAATCTATCTCAGGAGGCACTCGTTCCTCTGCAGAGCTGGCCACTCAGACCAGGCACCTGACTCCTGGTGTCCAGCATTAGGGAAACTGAGTGCCACCATCTCTGGGGTCAACTGAACTAAGCTACAGCAGTATTTAGCCCATAACCTATTACCGTTTCAGAAACTAAAAGTTTGGGAAGCTGAAATGCTGTCTTTCTGAAGCCAGTGAATTAGTCGTAGAGTCATGGAACGTTTAGGGGTTGCAATGGACCTTAAAGATCATCTAGTCCCAACCCCACTGCTATATGCGGGGACATCTCCCACTTGATCAATTTGCTCAAGGCTTTATCCAACCTGGCTTTGAATACCACCAGGGTTGGGGCATCTGCAACTTCCCTGGGTTCAGAGAGGTTTAGATCTGTTCCAGTGTCTAACCACACCTCACAGTGAAAAATGTATATCTTTTTTTAATGGAGGATTGGGAGAAAAAATGTCTTTATCTTGGGGAGCCATGGGAACAGAGCAAAGAGCCTTTTTGGCTTTTCCTGCAGAAAGCAATCATCAGTGATAGAACTCCTCAGAAATTTTTTGTATGCTGAAAAAGATTTTCCGTTAAACTTTTCTGGGCAAATCCATCTGGGGTGTATTAAGACAAATCTAGTTATACTGATCTATTACTTCTGTCTGAGCACTTAGTTTTCTTCAATTTAAAAACAACATGAGGGAGTAGGAAAATCTTTAAGCAATGAGACATGACATAGTATACCGTGCTGTACTGTTGATTAATGTGTATCCCAGGTGGACGGGGAGTAAGATAAGTGCCTACACCATATGTGGTGAGTGCATTAATCAATATTAACGTGTATTAACAGGTACAGAGAGAGGGTACTGAAGAAGAGCTGGTTTTGGAGCACAATCCTGCTGTGATGACAGTGGGAGATTGAATCTTGTTGACACGAGGAGTCAGCCCAACCTCTGAGACTGTGACCTTAGAAAAGCACGTGCATTTGATGGACTCCACACCACAGGATGCTGCAGAAGCTAAAGGCTTACATGGATCCAAGGAGAGGCAGGGCAAGTTCACAGATCAGAAATATTTTCAGGCTGTAAATTCAAAGAAACATCTCCAGGTCAGGAAGTCTGTGAGCTGCAAATGATTGGAAGCAGGGAGAGTGCCTAAGGAAGTATCACGCTGTCGTTATCACGCATTGTGCACCCTGTTTTTATCGTCTTTCCCAGATACCTCCTTTTGACAGCTATCAGGGACAGGGCTAGAGAGCCAATGTGGTGCAACCCCATTCAGTGCTCTTATAGTCTGGTGGTTTATGTCCTAAATTTACAGCGTACAAGTCCCCATTAAGTCTGTGCAAGTTGTTGAACATTCAGAGTGGAGCAGCGTATGCAGCTGCATACACACCTCCATTGGCCCACTGAACAGCATCGAGACTCAGGTAACTGCCTCGCTGCAAACACTGCCAGGAATTCAGCATGATCTTCTACCACAGAGACCCGATACCACCAAACATGTGCTGCCAGTGATGCGGCAGCTCCCTTGTCAAAGCTCTGGTGAGGCACAGATCTTTGAGAGCTACTGCCTGCCTGAAGGTAGAAAACCAGCCATGATACGTAAGTCAGCATAGTCTGTGGTATTTCAGGAGCCCCCCAGCACCACTGCTCCACACACAGGAGAGGGCTGGGATTTTCAGGAATGATGCAGCAGCTCTTGCTCTCTGCTGAGTTCAGAAACGTCCCCATTTTCCACCCTGCCAGACAGAGACCTTATAACGCAACTGCCGTGTTAGGGAAACCAAAGAAACAACAATAACATATTGCTTATTGGAGCATATTAACATGCCCCACAGCAGTCTCATTATGACTGTTAAACTTTTATCCAAGATACTGAAATAAACGTCTTTTTTATTTATGGCCTCCTCTCTAGACTCTCAGTTACCTCCAGCCCTTCCTACCAGCACAAGAACCAGGGTGGTTCAACAGCCCAACAGCCAAACAATGCTGTCAACTGCCTACTTTCAAATTAAATTAGGCTTCTCTAATGTTTCTAATTTAATGTATTCATGCACACGACAAAAGCAAAAATTTTGGGTTGGCTTTTGTCTGATTCATGTAGTCCTGTGTTTCAAAATCTTTTTTGAGATGCTGAGGTGGCTTCTAAATTATAATTTCAACAGATAAGTAACCAACATATTTGAATGCTGATCCTTTCCTAGCACTATAATTTTGAATTTAAAGAACCTTCTATTTTAAAGGTGTAGAACCCTAAAAACTGCACATGGCAGTAAAACATCTCAGCTATGTTTCATCCTTTGTCTCCATTCTGGGCAAGATGAGGGAGCATCTGTAGCTTACATCCAGCTATTAGGATCTGGCCCTGTGTTGATCAATAAAGACCTCATGACTTTACTCTACACTTCAGTTCCAAGCCTTAACTACTAAGTAGACAGCCTGTAATTTCAGCAAGGGAAGAGAGCGCCTGCAGGTGTTGAATTAATGCACCATGAAAGCAGAACTCTGCTGTGTTGCAATGGAGTTAAAATCAGGCTTCTCTGCTATTGCTGGCAGTATTCAGCTCCCAGTATATTTCTGAATTTGGATACATAGGCTACCCAGTAATTTTGTCACATCTTGAAAATAGAGCAGAGAGAAAAATCCATTTAGAGTCTTACAGCCATAGGTCATATTTACCATTTGCTGACAGACTATTGTGTTGTGAAAAGAGCCTGCTTCTCCAGTCCCACCACAGAAAGTTTCTTTTGCTTCTCTAAAACTCTCAGAAAGGAACTCAATAACAAAAAAAGTCACTGATTTATTAGGAAAATAATTTAAATTGTGATGTTAACCAAAAAAATATCCTCAGTAAAAGTCAAACTTTGGGAAAAAAATGTATTTTGAAGGAAAAGTGTTTTAATTATAATTTTTTTTAATTTTAAAATCAGAGCGGAAACATTGTACTGAGTATTTTCAATGCCACTGATCCCACTGACTTCGGATGAGAAAATTGACATAGGCGGTGAAGAAAAGCCATCATCAATGCAGCTGTTTTTTAAGCAGACACCTGCTCAGCTATGCCTCTGTGGGTCACATCTAGTTGCCATTCCATATGTGTGACATTTCTGAGGCCAGATTGTGGCTTCATCTCCCAGTACATCAGTAAAGATGAAAAAATTTAGATGTCTCACTAAGGCCATGTTGACACCTGTCTCTGCTCCTAACCTGTACCACTGAGTCACCCCATGGGGAGAAAGAGGAAAACCTTCAGTACTGAGGTGGAGATGAAGACGTCTGCTCAGTATTTTCAGTACAGCTGCTCTGTTCCCAGGAGCAAGTTTGCAAGTCCTGACTAGAGCTAGTCATCAAGGTGAGGTGATGTAGGCAGCTGCCTCAGGCAGCAGGCTGCCAGGTGGAAATCAGCTTTTGCTGTGACTACAGCTGGAAACATGAAGGGCAGCAGCTACTTCTGGATGGGAGAATGAGGAGCCTTATTCAAGAAACAACTACCATTCTCCTCTTCCTCTCAGCAACAATAAATCAGACTCCCCAAGGGTCTCCCTCTATTTTCTCCACCTTAGTTTTGCCTCTCTCCTTGCTAAGAAATCTCAGATGCAAAGAGACAGACTCCCCCCAGGTAACTGCTACAGATTTTGGTGTCCCAGTGAGTGATACAGCTTATGCTGCCTGTGACCTTCTGCAAAGCCAGGCCAGGCCAAATGTTCTAGTTAACAAATCTACTCATTGTGTTAGTCCCCTAATATGCTGGAGTTCATAGCCTTCTACAGTCAGAACAGTGCAGGTTGGAAGGGGTCTCCCAAGGTCACCTTGTCCAACATCCCACTTGAAGCAAGGCCACCACAAGCACTCGATCAGCTTAGCCCATCCAGGGCAAATATCCAACAGTAGAGATCACACAATCTTTCTAAGCAACCTGCTCAAGTGTGGCACTTGTGGCAAAAGCTTTTTCCTAATGACAAACCTGAATGCAGTCTCTCACTGCTGCTCCTGGTTGTATGACCTGCCACCGCTGTCAAGCACTGCAGTTGTATCATCTTTGTGGCTGGCCTCCAACCAATCTACCTTGTTCTAGGTACAACATCAGCAGCATGGACTGGGGAAGAGTTATTTTCCTCAGTCTACTCGCCACACTCCTCCCAACATATTCTGCATGGTGTGCCTGCCTTTCAATGAGGCTGCATTGTCACCTCCTATTCATTTTGGTATCCACCCAGTCCTTTTCAGCAGAGCTACCACTTGGACAGTCAGCTCTCAGTATTATTGGTGAGCTTATTTTAAGCAGAGTAGCAGATCAGGAATAAAAATATGCAAAACACATCCATAGGAGTTCAAAAATAACATGTTCAGTTCCAATTATCCACTTGTTCTCCCTTCTGTACTCACACTGCCCACACTAGGCTCTGCCCCATGTTATTATTAAATTCAGCTGTTGGAACTGCCAGTACCAAAGCATCCACAGATGCTGTTAAAAACAGCCTTAAAATCATGATGTTCCCAAATGTAAATGGGACAACTACTATTGGTTTAATCATTATTTATACATGTTCATATAGCCAGAGTGTATTAGGATAAAAACATATATGCAGGGCAGAGGAAAGAGTCCCCAGTATACTTCCCTGCTATGTCCACACAAGCAGGAAGTGCAGCCCAATAACGGGGGATTTTTTGAGTGAAACAGTGCTGAAGACTCATTTTACACTTTATCAGAATTTCAGGGCATTTTATTTCTGACTAGCTCCAGTCTATTCCTATGGATTTGATCAGCCATGAACAAAGTGGATTAGGTACTGAGAGCACATCTTTCATTTTACTTTCATGTACTCCAAGACGTCTCTACAATGTGAACCGAATATTGTAAACTGTAAAGATTATGATTTGTGCCCCAGAGGCCCTCTCCTGATTTGAACTAAAATGCTAATGCAGAGATACCTGAGTTTCTTCCTTGTGCACTTCCTGACCCTGCTCCTTGTCTCTCAATAGCAAGAAAAATGCAATCATTTAGATTGGAAAATACCTTAAGATCATCCAGTCCAACCTTTAACCCTTCACTACCAAGTCCATCACTAAACCATGCCCCTAAATGCCACATCTACACATCTTTTAAATACTTCCATGGATGGTGATTCCACCACAGGGCAGCCTGTTAAGGGAAAGGAGAAAGGCAGGTATTGCATGAAAAATGCTTGTGGTAGAACACAGGCATTCTGACTGAAAAAAATATCTCATTTCATCAATGTGTGTTTCATTTTACTTTCCCCGATTTGAGCTTGGTTTGAGCTCAATTACTCATTTTGCATCATTCAAACAGAAACAAAACTGATAACAAAGTTAAATGTAATTATATAAAATGCCTTACTCTGAGGCCCTGAGAATCACTGTGATTACAAGAAAATTTCAGATGTTCAATACAATTTTCTTTATCTCATGCCTTCAATTCAAGAACTATTATTGTTTCCTTCTCTGCCTCACGTCTCTCATTGCCCCTTTTCTGCAGCATGTATTAGTGCAATCTTACATCGTTCCTGAAGCATTTGAAGGTTGCCCAGTTTATTTACATCCAGTAGTGCATTAATATTTTCCACTGTGCAATATGAGGTCTTAGCTAATCCTTGGACACTAATTTAGTTGAATAGGATAGTTACAACTCTCTGACATTGTTAAAGTTAATGATCTGATACTTTACAAGACAAGAGACATTTCAAATGAAGTTGATTGTATTAATAGTTTTATTGAGCAATATTAACAGAAGTGTGTTGTTCCACAGTGTCTTCAAGCAAAGCCTTTATTGGCACATTAATGGTGACAGAATGTCCAAATCCATAGTAAGAGACACTTTTTATTTCAATACAATACAATTATGGATAGCCTAAAATTCCACATTAGAAACTGATAACCATCCCACTCTGCTTGAAAGCCCTGTCTTCTGTGGGAATGTATGGATAACTGCTGCATGGAAATCACCCCACTTTATTGACAGATTCTCTGTGTTTCCAGCTGTCCATGCTAGAGAAAAGGAATATCTGGTGGAAATGGGATAAATGATTTTGCTTCTGAGGTACTGAAGTATCTGGGAGCCCATTTGATATTAGGAAGAGGGGAAGGCAGCCAGCATCTTGAAAAGTAAGACTTTTTCAAAGCACTGATGTTAGAGCATTTCAAGTCTATGTGATGAGTGTTGAAGAAAACCTGGTGAGGAAGGCAAGAGGGAAGGGAGCTGGGAAGAGCAGGTATACTATACTTGAGAGAGTCAAAACAGGCCAGTTTCACAGTCATGATTTCAAGCTGTTGAGAAGCAACTCACATCTTATTTACTATCTCTGTCAACTGGACCTAAAAGGACTTATTCAAGCCAAAGGTGTCCTCAGGTAGAGAGAGGAATGCATCACTGGCCCTCATGCATACGATCAAAGGATCAGTTTCTCACACAGATCACAGCCCAAATTCAAAAACAAACTTTTCTTCTCACGGTGGCCATATCATTTAGGTCAAGTTGAATGCCAAGCATCATTGAAAAATTGCAGAATTTTCAATTTTAAAATCTCCTCTCTATCAGATTGCCAAGTGATCCAAGCTGTGTTTACAACTCATATACAGACATCCTCTCTGAAGCTGCATATCATTATGAACAGCTACGGTCAATCAACTAATGCCATATAATTTGCAGCAGGTGCAATAGGGTTATCTGGCACAGTTTAAGGTGTATTGATGAAGAGAGAGTATCTTCTGCTACATTACTTTAAGCATCCAAACAATTGAAAGCAGAGGAGAGTACAGTTTAACAAAATCTTTCATCTGCCCTTAGCATCGGGTGTATTTGCCTAACATGACACATCCAGGGAAGAAAACCGAGGTCATGTATGATGTAATAAAACAATGAATCCCAACTGAAAATTGCTATGTCAGACCAGCACTGAGAGGGTTCTAGCTCAGGTGCTGTGACTGTTTTTCTCTGCCGATGGCACTAGTTTATCTCAACTGATAGCAACCTAAATCGCACATCAATCCCCCGGTGTTAGACACCATAGTAGTCACAAGTCTTATAAGAAGGAAACACACCAGGCAGTCTGATTATCACAGAATCATAGAATCATAGTATCATAGAATGGATTTGGTTGAAAGGTGACCTTAAAACTCATCTGTGTCTAATCTCCTTGCCATGGGCAGAGACACTTTCCACTTGACCAGGTTGCTCAAAGTCCCATCCAACCTGGTCTTGAACACTTCAGGGATGGGGCATCCACAAATCTGGGCAACTTGTTCCAGTGTCTCACCACCCTCACAATAAAGAATTTCTTCCTAATATCTAATCTACACTTACCCTACCACTCTGAAGAGGTATTTTGGATGAGCTCTGAACCTTGTAGTAGTGGTCAAAGCTGTGGTTTGCAAGGGCTTGAAGTTTTCAGCTCGTCTTCTTTTACAATGTTTTCAAATGAAGGTGCCAGGCAGTCTGTGGGATGTGGCGAGCGTGCCCATAAACCACTGAAGCAAAAGGCTTGTGAGACATTGCCTTGGAGGAGTAAGACTCTATCAAATCATCCAAGCAGCCTTTAGTTACATAGAGTTCTGGCACCCTGCTAGATCGACAAATAGAAAAGGCAATAAAGACCTTCCCAACTAATAGGGTAAAGAAGCCTACATGGCAAACACTTCTGCCATTTCTTCTGTGTTTTGCTGCTTTCTCCCCAGGTACAAATTATTTCCTGTGCCTACAATTTTCAAGAGAGAGCCTTGGAAGCTGTGTCTGATGCAGCAAAGTTTGACAGCAATCCAGCAAGGTGGGCAGCTGAAAAAGGAGGCAGCGGCAATCAGGGGAGAACTGGAGACAATTGTTCCACAGCCGAATTGTCAGCCTGCACTTGTGAACTAAAAAAATCTATCTCAGATAATTGACATTTATTTGATTGAAACAGCAGGGTGCCCTCCATCAGAATGGGAGGAGACCATATGGAACAACAGTATGAGTGGAGATAATGTTTGTCTGCTGAGTGTGTCAATGTGTTTAGAGATTATTCATCGGGCTCTAGGGATTCCAGTATGGTAATGTTTCAGCTAAATTAGAATCAGATTAATTGCTCTAATCTAATGGAAAGACAATGTTTATCAAATTATTGCTCCTTCACCACATGATGTTGTGGTGTCATTACTCTTTGAGTTAAAAAAAAAATATAAAATGGCTCTCCTGTATCACATCTGCTCATGAGCTCCTTAACACTGCTGATTTCTGCACAAGAGAGTTAGTGTGGTTTATAACTCTATAAAGAAATTAATGAATTAGAGTGAAAGTTTGGTAGAAGACAAATTCTCCATACTGTGGGTAGACCTGAAACTACATTAACTGGAATGACTTTGCCTTGTTTTGGACTTGAGATTTTCTAGGAGGGACTTTATTTTTGTTCAAATTTTGATACTTTTTTGCCTGTTTTAAATTTTATTTTAGTGGAATGAGCTTGGTTTTTTCATAGTAAGTAGCACCAAAACTGAAACCTGTAGTTTAAAAATTAAAGTTTTCCTCATTTTCTTTCATCTTCTTAAATTTAAATTGCATCTGAAAATTGCAATGAAATGACTGAAAAAATTGAATGTGCAGATAAGATGCCTTGAATCCTTCAGATATACTTGCAATTATTTAATACTTAGGGTCATTTTAGATCATCTGTCAAATGCCAAACCAGAGGAGATATAAAGCTCTTCAACTACTTTAAAATGAAATGGAAATCTACAGTTCTGGTAGCACTGTACTGCAAGTGCTGAGTACCTCAGAAATTCAGATACTCCTTTAACCTTTCCACAGCCTGAATGGTGCAATAACCTCCAAAAATGTCTTTTAAAAGCTCATTCCAGGCTTTTTACCCTTGGCATTAGGACACTTTCAGTATATGTTATACATGCTAAAACACAACATTAAAATATTAGCCCTTTTTAAACTTTATCTAGTAAGCACAATTCTCAAAAGGGGTAGAAGCACGACCTCTTCTCAAAAGTGCTAATAAACCCACCAGGAATACCCCTCCAATCTGATTTTCCACTGTGTTGCCCTGACTTGATGCTACTGAAAAGCACTGGTACTTTTTCACAGGACTTTGTGTGTCACACCAGAACAATAGAAGGCAGTCAGGCACTTTGTCTCAGCTTAATTTATAATAGTGACACTGTGTTTGTGAGGAATTCAGGCTATGTGCTTAAGAGAGCACTGAACAAATATTTTCTAGGCTTCTATAGTAACTAACAGTTTTTCCCGCCTTAAAAGGGTCATATATCCTCTCTAGACATATTTCACTGAAATTCTATTTAATAAAAGTGAACACCTTTGTTAGTCAAGTGTCCATAACGCCTGTTAAAACACACGGTTTATAAAAGTGGGTTAAATGCAACCGCAAAAGTGATTGAACACTGAGCAGGAAACACTGCTTATACATTCTGTCCCCAGTAGCTTTCTCTCCCAGGTACAATTTGGCACAAAGATGCCAACTTTTTAAGGCCGGGACCTGTGCTGGCAGGATATTTGTTGTGATAATATTTTAGGATTCAGTGTTTCCATAACCCATTTCCCTCCACATGCATTTTTCTCAGACATATACAGCTAAGCTTTCTGGCCTTCTGGAGAGACCAACTCTCCTTCAATCTTTCTTATTTGTGAGACATTAGAAGTTCATGGAAACTCTCCCACATAAAGCTCTGCATTTTACGCCTTACTTTATAAAACATGGATCAAAGGTGTAGTGACATGTGTAATGTAAATTGGGCTGCATAAACCAGATGCACTCTGAAGCCATGATGACAAAGCCCTAGGCACTCGCTCTTTTCCGAGTTTCAATACAAAGCTGTTGTTAAACCCTTTTTGGCTACACAGTATTTTATATATCTGTTTGAAACTAACAGACCATCTGCCCTTCTTTCCCAGAGTCTTCCCACTACTTTTGAAGTGAGTAAGGCTCCAGAAACAGCCATGGTGGATAGCAGACAGGCACTTACTCTGTCATCACTTGGCGCTTGGATCTCACTTCATACCTTTTGTTCCGAGAGCTCCAGCAATAGCTTCCCCGTTGTTTGCCCTGCTGGAGGAGCTGTGAACTGCCAGCCCAGCCACTCCCCGCTGGGCTCCTGAGATCTGTACGGCACAAAGATCCACAGTCACATCATGCTGGGCATGGAAACACACTTCTCACAGATATATATAACTTAAGGATGATGCGGCTTGCTGAGGAATACTGTGCCTCACTGAATAACCCACATCATAAAAACACTATTCAGGAAAAATATACCAGTTTAGTATGAATCTATAAGCTTTGAAATACAGATGGCTAACTTAAATGCTTAATTTAAATAAATGACTTATTCATGATCTTTAAATTATCCACTACCATTATTTGGAAATTATTTAAAGTAGCTGTAGTCCCACACGGGAGAAATGGTAACATGCTGTTGGGGAACCTTTGTTGGTAAAAAAGTAGGGATTTATCTGTTTTGAAGCAAAAAAATGTTGTACACATAGGACACTCCATGTGGTAATGAATTAGAAGATTTGCAAACTAGCAGCAGGGGATAGTGTTTCTGAAGAAAAGTCCTTTACTAGAATCGGCAGGATACTCCAAAATTGCTATTATTACTATCTATTAAAAATCGCAGTGTTAAAAATGCATAGAATGCTCTACAAAAAGATTAATGTTATGGTTTATTCCTTGCTCCAAAGAATTTAAAACACAGTTCTGCCTCTGGAGACATTGTTGCCATACTCACAGAACCCTGAAGGACCCAACAAAGTCGACAGAAGTTGCAGCCTATGATAAAGAGCATGGCTAGGCATTGATTTAATATAGGCAAAACAAGAAAAAAAAAGTAGGAAAAGCAAAATATTCAGATCTGAGAATTTTGACCCTGACTCCTCTAAGAGTCTGGTTTAATTGCACTGTATGAGATCCTGCTCTCTTTGGGAATCAATACAATTTTTATCATCTATTTAAATGCAAATTCAATTGACTTCAAGGAAGTTTCCCCAGTTTAGTTTGTATGTGTGTGTGCCTGTGTGTGTGTGTCTGCGTGTGTCTGCGTGTGTCTGTGTCTGTGTATATACACATATTTGAAACAAGCTACATGAGTAAATTTTGGAAAATGGAACTGTTTGCTTTTTTGATTTTGGCAGTACAGTTTTCCTGCACCCAATCTTTATCCAAACTGGTGTGCACTAAGAAGTTACACAACAACCTATACCTCTTTGCCTTATATACCCAAGCAACAAGATAGGAGGAAGTTTTCCAGATAATTAATTTTGATTACTGTACATTTTCAATTACATATAACTTTTTTAATCTCTGACATAGATATGTAAAGTACTAAGGGACCAGGTTATATATATGCTATACAGGCAGCAGAGTAGGTTTACAGCACAAGGGCAACTTTTCGCTGTTCAATAACTCAATTTTTATCTAATTATTGCAAATTATAACACAATTTCTGAGCCAACAACATTGTTGTAACTGATTTTCTGCTTGAGCTGTACAAACACTAAAAAACACCTGAAACTGGCAAGCTCATGTGTGTAATTGAAAAAAAAAAAGCTAGTTTCTGGTAAACAAAATGTGCCAAGATTTTTCACCTGGAGCAAATTATTACAGGTGTTATTAAAACGTATTTAAATAGCTTTCCTGATACATGAGAAACTGCTCAAATAGCTCTGGATGTGGCTCTTTAGTTTTGTTTTATGAGAGTCTAGTAATTGCAGTAGAAATAAAGTGACCATAGAATTCAGTATTGCGGGACTGGTGGCTCCTGTAAAGGGATAAACAGTGCTGTTTGTCACAGTTGCAGGCTTTGAAAGACTCACTTGTACTTCTCATCTATGTCTCAAAAAAAACCCCAAAAAACAAAAAACTACAAAGAGCCCACAACACTTCTTCAATTGATTTGCCCTTTGTCACTGTCACAGATATGTTTTCCCTATTTTGACAGGTAGTTGTAATTCTATTAGCAGCCCATCGACTGCCCCGTGAAATCGATCTATGTTGGGCTAGCTGGGTCTTCTTAAACTAGGTGATTTATTGCTTCTGCCTGCTAAAAAAAAAATTAAAAAGAAGAAGAAGAAGGAAAAGTAGAAGGTCTTTTGCCTCCATGGTGAACAAAATACCTGAACAGTGTCTGAAAATAAATAATTTTTAGTTTGGCTGCTGGCTGTTGCAGTGGCAGACGAGCTGTGACCTCTTGCCAGCAGCTTTGCTGAGATGCCTCCTGATGCTGGCATGTATAAATGATTGTCAATTTCCCTTATTAATTTACCTGACTGCCTCATGTATAAACTAGATCTCATTCACCCTAAATGTCCTCAGCATCAATCTATCGTGTTTACCTAATTTTGTGATTTCTCACTGGGCTGCCCAACTGCCTGACACTGGAGAACCACTTGAAATCCATTCAATGCCTATTCACTGCTGCAGACAGAAAACTGGGGTACACAGGTGCGTTTACCATTGTTTTCATTCTAGTTTAGGTCAGAGAAAGAGGTTAGCATAATACTCATCTTATGCAGTGGCATCTGACCTACAATTTACCAGGGTCTAAAATGATGTCCCGGAACTTTAGATTATGTCCTGATATCTGCCTTGATTGCAATAATTCTTTCCTCTGGATCAGAAAAATAAATTACTTTTCTACTGGCCAAAAAGAAAATTTATGTTGTTTTAGGTTGTTGTGTGGAGTTTTCTATTATCTAAAAACATTAATTTTTGACTGTGGATACAAAGATATGAAGAATACTTTAATGTACTTGGTTGTTTTAACCAAAAGTCAGTTTCTACCTGCTTTTTCGAATAGGCTCTGTAATCAAAAGAGAGATTTAAAGGAGAAATACTTTTTTTCCAAATTTAGTACCCCTCCTTTTTACATAATGATAGAGTCGTTCATGTTTTCATCAAGCATATGCAACTTGTTAACAAATCCTGAACAATTTTTATCATGTACTAGAAAGGGTTGCAAAAGTACAGAGATGCCGTATTGTAGGTGGTCGTCAGGAAGAAAGCTGACCCATCCAAAATGTTGCAGTAGTGAGTTCTTTTTGTCCCCGTCTTTTTTCCTTCTGACTCAATTTAAGATCCATTACAGATCTAAGAGAGCATCTTAACGCTGACTCAAAAGGCCCAAGGGGTAAAAGAAAAGTAACCCAGCAGTTGTGTGACTTTAAAAAAGGAGAAAGATGCCTAGAAGAAAGTACACAAGTATGCACTGAAGATAAACGAAAAAAATTCAATAATATCCACTTGAAACAGAGCAAAATAATAGTGCTGGAGGTGGCTATTAAAGTTGATACACTATACTTAGTAAAGAAAGAATACACCAAATAAAAGACTGAGATGAGTAGGGAAAGAAGAAGCTGTCTTGCAATACCTATGTCAGAAATAGGATCTAGGACATCTGGGCTTTATTGAGTCCTTTCAAATATTAAAGCCTAAAGAAAAACACAGACCATTGCTCAAGACAACACCTTTTAGAAAGATACTGGCGGAAAGAATTTGAACAAACTAGCAGAAATTTCTCAGGTAAGATTCCAATGAAACATCTCAGAACACAGTGATTGCAGTACTTTTAGATAAAAGAAACATTACTAGTGAAAAAAGCACAGCCTGAAAGCCAGCAGTAGGCAAAAAAGGGGTGCATTCAGGGGTTTTGGACAGGACCACATCATCAACCTTCATTCCACAAACACAGAACTCCCTGCTAGCGAGACACCCCTAAAGACCTCAAACTGTATGGTAAAGTAGCCCCCTGAATAGAGAAGACAATGGGATCTAGACCAGATGACCTCCCACTTTTCTGGTCTATTCACTCCCACCATAGGTCTTTTTAGGTGTGGCCCAGGCTATGATTTTGTCAAAAGACAGGACTTGGGGATGGGGTAAGGGTCCTCAAAAAGTCTTCAAACCCTTAAACATTGACCTTCTTCCTTGAATTTTATATTGCCAGAGGTAACAGTAATTTTGTTACAGAACATGTTGACTGCCAGAGAACAGCCAGTGAGATGTTCTGGATTAACCTGAATCGGGTTACTCATTATCACAGGAGAAGCTGTCCTTTTGAGAATCTATGGAATCCAATACTACTTGCAGGAGAAACCTTTTGTAATACTGATAAATGCCAACCATACATGGGAGTCTCCACAGAAGACAAGGACTTGCCAGCCCTGGCAGTTGCCCAATATGGCATTTGACACTGACTTCAGCTGAGTATAAATATAGAATAGTGTATGAAGGACATTGGCCTCTCACAGCAAGGAGACTCTGAGTTGAATTTAGTTATAGAAAAAACAGGTTCTAAGGTAGACTGTGTTGCACAAAAAATTCTTCTTCCTTCCTTCTCTTTTCCCAAAGGATGGGACCATAAAGCAAACCTGCGTTTTATCTTGTCTTGGAGGTGTATGTAAGGATGTTAGACTGGAGAAATGTAGTGAAGAAAACACAGATGTGAAGGTACCAGCAGGGATTGTCAGCCCACGGGGTGGAAGGAAACTGTAAAGTATCAACTTTTTAGAACTAAAAGAGGCAGCAGGTTCAAAATGAGTAAAAGAGCAGGTGACAACAACAGCAAACTCTACGGATACTTGAGACATCTTTGCCACAAGAGGTAGTCATCACATATCCCCGAACAACAGGCTCCTCTTATAATGGTGAAGTTTAAAGAGCAATTCTACCTAACTTGTGTATGTGACTTTCACCTATATTTTCTGCACCAAAGGTGGCATTCATCTCATACTTAGGTCTACATAGCAGACATGAATACATCTGAGCTTCTCAGAGGAGTTCAGAAAGCAACTTGTTTGGCTTGCATTTGGTCAGATGAATGAACTACACTGACGATCTTGGTTAGATCAGCAGTGGCCACAGCAGCAAACTTGACACCTGCTCAGCTGTGGACATTCCCACCTAAAATCAGACAAAATTAGTCAAGCAGTTCTTCTGAAAGAAAGTGCCCAAGCTCACTGAGTAGTGGAGACATGTCCTCTTAAGGGATTTTAGACTTAATTTAAAAGTCCTAGAGAAAAAAATTTGTCAAGACTGGTAAGGAAACAATGCAGAAAGTGATTAATGGGGAGTTATAATCACAGTGTGCTTGATTTGTTTTGCAACACAGAACAAATCCTCAAGTTAGAACTGCAGTAAACCTCATCCAGCTTTTGAAGGGAATACAGTCTGTTTGTCTTCACTGAACTGAATCCTCAACATACAACAGCTAATTAAAGACTCCAAAAGTCTGTAAATACTTTGACAAATATTGATATATAAGCCTGAAATCCTCACTTGGCTAGTTGGCTAAGTCCTGTCTCGTTTACTTCAGTGATGCTGCAAATGACTGTGGTGATTTCATCATCTGAAACTCCTAATAAAACAGCTACTCCAAGATGTATGAAGAGGATCTTCCTGATATAAAAACTGAAGAAATTATTTTTGATGAACAGGGAAAAATGGAATCACTCACTATACATGCCTACTGTTGCAAGATACCTGGGAAGAATATTTACTGAAACCCTTTTCATTAAAATGAACAATAAAACAAATTATCTAATTCAAAGCTGACTCACAGCAGAGAAATATTATCAGCCAGAGTCAAACTATTTACACCACTTTAGACCAATCTGGCCTAAAATACTTAAACACGGTTAGTTGGATGCTTACAGTCTGATGCCTCACATTATCATGTAAGATTTACATCCTGAGGAATATTTTTTTCTATCCCTTTTCCTGATTCACAGTGCCACTAGCAGCAAATATCTAGATACCAATTTTTCAAATTACACCTAAAGTCTAACTATGGTATCAGTTTTTATTATTTTCCTATCCACCTGGTAGGTTTACCCAAAGGTTATAAACATAACACAAGTCAGCAAGAAAAGGTGCATAATTAAGATGCATACAAAATACCCTGCGTAGCAAGTAAATATTTGCTTTTTAATTATATTATTACCTGGGTTTATGTTACTAAATTGCTACACAATTTCATATATAATTGATTTTCCAAGAAAAGTATTACTGAAGTGATTCTGTAGTTCAAAACAGCATGAACCTAATAATATACAAACAAATTCTATCTCACAACCTATAGTGCTGCATGGTATTTGTACACTGAAAAAATAAAACATTCCTTCATATTAATAGTAATTTTGAATGTAACATAAAAACTCAATGAGTTTTTTTTCTCTTTATTTTTTAAGAAGAATACTAGCAGTGCCTCCTGTGAGGATATATTTTGTAGGTACTTTTGCAGATTATGAAAATAGTTGTGAAGAAATATTTGGATAAAGGAAGACAAAGCTCCAGGTAGCAATAGGTTTCATATTGAGTTGATAAATGCAATTAAGGATCAGAAGGATGAACAATTACTTCAGGGGAGTTTTGATACCAGAATGCAATATCAGATTATTAGAAAACTGGAAAAATATCATTTTTTTCCTATCGCAGACTCACCCAGCAGCCTCAGCACAAGTGAGAAAACCATTGTGCTATAGCAATGGATATTGCATGCCCTGAAGTGTTCACAGGCTCAGTAATCAAATATGAGCCTAAAGGAATACCCGCCAGATCCTGAGAAACTAAAAAGCTACATTACCCCAGCACAATGCAAGGAGTACTGTGAAGAGTTAAAATGAAGAAGATTTGAGGGATATCCTCCTTGGCCCAGAGAGTTTGAGATGGGTGAAAACATTTCCCCCCGTGCACCACTACAGTTCTGATGAAAGGTAGATGCACTTCACAGACACTTTTAATGAAGGAACTATGAATGTGCCAACGTTAATATCTTGCCAAACCAATTATAGCAACATCACAGGGTTTGTATTACTAATTGCCAATATTCCTTGTCTAATTGATTCTCAGAGAGCAATATTGCCGGCAGCATTCCACCACTGCTGTGAGATGCTGAGCACCTGGGCACTACTGACTGCCTGAGTTCCTGCCACCTACACGGGATGCTCAGCCTCCACCAGACTGTGAGGCATGGGATGGGTCCCTACAGTCCTCCAGAGCTGAAGCTTTTGTTTTTGAAGAAAAATTAAACTGAACATGGTAACTTAACCTCTGATTTGGTCTCTTACAACTTGGAGAAAAAAAAGAATGGGATAACAAAACCTGTGCTGATTAGCTAAGCAACACTAACTCAGTTTTTGTTTCCATTATATGGCTAATAGTCTCTTCTGAGCAGGTTTGATTCTTGTATCTGTTTGCATTAGAATCAATTTGTGGTATGAGATTGGTATTATTTATTGAATGCTACACCCAGCTACAAAGTTAAAACTATGAAAAGCTTCTATGAATTTAATTACACTACTGTGAGACACAGTCTTGTATAGATGCTATAAATTAAGTTTAGCAAGTATGATTGGTGTGGTGAATGGTTAAATGGAGGTACCAGATCCATGAAGTTTCTCATTCATTTCAAAAACTTTGTGGACTGTTGTTTTGATCTGTGTTGACCCAACTTTTTGGACTTGCTTATTTTATGCAGGTATGCACTCAAAATCAAGTCAACTTTACCTAAATACGTAAGGCTAACCTAAGCCTGAATATGTTCAAACTTGGAGGCAGGCTAGTATTCAGTATCACTGAGCAATGTGACTGTGTGCTGGTGACTCTTTAATACATTTTACACTGCAGAATTTTTTTTCATTACTAAAAATACTTAGTATTCTGAAAGGCAGAATAAATTTGATAGCAACAAACATTAACAACTTCTTCTATTTCGTCTAAACCCTTCTGCTCTAAGTGCTACAGACAGTTTCTCTCTTCTTGTTCCAATATGTAATTGACAGCTCTGCCCAATGTCCTTCTCTACTTCTTGATTTTTCCCTGGCTGCTAATAGCATACACCATTTTATACAGCCTCAGTCTATTAACCAAGTGCCTGACCTTGTGGGATGCTGAACACCTGCTGGAATACACTCAGTGCCCGTAATTCTCATTGATTTCATCAGGAGGAGAGAGAACTTGCTCTCTCCCAGGTCATTTAGGCTGACCTCACTCGTAAAGACAGAGCTCATGGTGGACTCCTGCTGTTCCAGAAAGTCAGACCAACATCAGAGGTAGCTGTTTCCAGAGCACCCAGCTTGGAACTGATGCCAAACAACATTAATTGTCAGGAAATAGAAATTAGGAGCACAGCTCCTCTTCATTCCTTACACAGTCAGTGGGGGGAAATGTTAAGAAGTGCCCCACTGGGTCTCACCAGTAATCCATTTACCCCAGTATCGTGCTTCTGACTTGCACAAGAAGAGAGACACCACTAAAGAAAACACACAAGCCAGGCTGTTTCTACTGCCTTTTCTTTGCATAGCCTCAGCACCGACAGCTGTTGCTGTAGGTGTGTCAGAAGGAATGTTCCTGCCTCTGATACTGTCCTCTAGATCCAACAGTGCAGGGTTTGGTGAATAGCAGCAGTTCTGTCTTTATCTTATCTAGTAACCTGGTGACTTCAGAAACCTGTCTTACCCCCCAGCCTTTTCCTTTCCAGCTGAAGTGTCCCACATCTCCTAACCCCTCCTCATTAGGCAGCTGACCCTGAATATTAATTATTCTGCTCATCCTTTTCTACACTGCACCTAGCTCCCCTGTATCTTTCTTAACATAGGGCCAGAAGGGCTTACAGTGGTCAAAAATAAGGCACACCAAAGGTATAAGAGCAAAATGGTGCCTTCTGCTTATTCTGAGTGATGGAGGATCTGACCTGCAGATCTTTGTGTTCATATGCCAGTGACCTGCAGCAGCCATGTACGCCCAAGCCAGTCACCTCAAGCTCCTTTTAGGAAGTAAGGCCCTTCAGGCACAAGTCATCTGATTTAAATTTTCATCTATTTTAAGATGAAATAAACAGTATCTTCCAGGTGCCTGCTCCTTCCTGCTGCCTGTAAAAGTTGATTACACTAGGGCAGGTGTAGATGCCTAGGCTATGGCTGTGTACTGTTGACCACAAGAACCTCTTCTGGTGTGCCTCCGATTCCCACAGCCACTCCCCGCCTCCTTGCACTGTGATATGGGGAGAAGCAATCTAAGGAATCTAAGCAATCTAAGGAATCTAAGGGTCCTGAAGCATCCTGCAGTGAATTAAAACTTGCTTTGACCCAGGCAGATGTTAGAGAAAAATGGGGAACGTTCATCTAGGCTACAGGTTTTTTGGGCAGGTGTGCCTTGGGCCAGGCTTGGTTAAAAGGCAGGGGGGTTGGAAAATAAACAAACAAACCCCCGCGTTTCAAAGCGCTAAGTTTGCAGAGTGACATGAATGAGAATATAAACTAGTGATAAAGGAATACTGGAATATGTTCTAATGAAGGCTGAGACTAAGAACAATGAAAGGGGAAAAGACAGATAAATAACATTTTCTTTTGCTTTGCCCTTTTCTGGAGAGTATGTTTTTCATTTCAGGAATATGACTAGTTTATAATAAAGTGTGGGAAGTGCCAGAGAAAAGAAAAGGTTGAGTGCTAACTGCTATACCAGCTATTATTTTATGTCCCATTCATTATTGCAAGAGCAACTCTTCCTGCTTTAGTTTACATGCCTAAATTTGGCACTACTCTAGAAAATAATTTTGAGGGTTCAGTTTAAAAAGAAAAAGAAGAAAGAGTTAATATATGAAAAGATAAAAAACTACCACTGCACTCCAGTCCAGCCTTGTTTAAGTATCCTTTAAGCTTGAACAGTGAATTAACCTCCAGCAAGACACTTCATGTGTGATTTATTAGGCACCTCGCTTTGGTTTTAGTGAACTTTCCTGTGAGGGAGCATATTATAATCAACTTTGGAACTCAGAGTTAATCGCAACCTCTAACTATGAAGACACAAGAATCCCTTCATAATATTTACTTACTGGCTTATTTATTTGCAATTCTCATGGTAGTAAACTAATAAGCTCCCACAAGGTCACTGAAAGTGATAATAACCTTTCACTGGCATCACTAAATCATGTAATAACTATAAAATTTTAAAAACCTAGAAATTGCTAAGATCAAAGGTGAAAGCTAAGAAGTATATATTAGAAATAACAGATGATCCCAGAATGAAAACAAAGCAAAGCACAAGGAGTTTGTAGTTTATGGCTCAAGAGAGTCCTTCCAGAGAAGTAAAATCTTGTATTCACTATGTAGTCATCATTTGTATTGAATTCTTTACATAAATTATATCAAATTCTAATAGTAAAAAATAATTGAAAATTTATTTGTTGAAATTTAAGATGTAGTTACTAGCAATTATTTGTTCTCATTTGGTTTGTTAGCTATGAACCTGTAAAACAGCATTCACCTCATAATATGATAGCACATGTACCAATATTCAATCACAAATGCAGTGGTGACATCTAAGCTGTACAGTATTCCTTTTTATCATGTCCAGACAAGCCTGTCGCATCCTTCCCAGCAGATGTGGAAAAAGGAATGAAGAAGAGATAACAACATGGCTTATGCCAACTGCTTATGCTCTTTTCTCTTCCCATTTGTGACTGAATGAGTAAAAGCAAAAGTCAACAAAAGCAGTACAGTTGTCCACATGCTTTTCTGTTCCTTTGTTTTCTGGGGGGTTTTCTGCCCTGGCTCTAAGGAGGGTTAGGTTGGAACATAATGCCACAAAGAGCTCAGTATTGGCTCACTGAGCACCTATGACTAGAAGTTATCTCTTGTAAACCTCAAGAATTTCCAAGACTTGTTCATCACAGCAGTATATTTCCAGCTGATGTCTGAGAAGTTGATATCTCTTATAAGGACAAGGGCTACTGATTCAGAATTTTTTTCCTTATTGTGTATAGAATAATCAGTGCTTTCATTGTGGCTGGGCAATCAGTAGTAGGCACCCACTACAACATTTCCTTTGTTTTCCTTCTCCATAATTCTCACACAGAGACCCTTCACTACATCATCACTAACTGTAAGGACTGTGCAATCAAACCTCTTACATGTAGTGCAACACTTGCTGGCCCTGCCTATCACCCCTGAACAACCTGCAGTGCTCCATCCCAGCATTCCAGTCACAGGACTCATTCCACCAAGTCTCACTAACACCAGTGATATCACAGCCCAGGGAGCTGACAAACGCTTCCAGATCATTCTCCTTGTTCCTCAAATGCACTTCTGAAAATCCATGTCATGCCAGTATTACGGCTTTTTCCCATCTTTTTGACTCATGAACAAATATTTTAGGGAGTCTCCTTTTCAAACTGTAGCAAAGCTGATGTGGACAGTATAATTATTGTGGAAGAACTGAGTGATTGCTATCAATCTGTCCTTCAGTCTATACACAATTAGAGTAGTGAGTGAAGCTGCTGAATCTGCTAATCATATGCCAAGTATTCACATTTTCTTTTCTCTTGTTTTCATGGGATTTTTTCTCCCAATTGTTACCTGAAATCAATAGGGTTTTTCCAGTGACAATTGAAAATACTCCCTGAAATGCCCTGAGCTGCTATGCAGAAATTTCTTGCTATAGAGAAGGAAGAGAATCGCCAAGCTGAGTAAAGAAGCTCATTTTGTTCAGACAAGAAACAAAGTGCACTTTTTCTTTCCCTAAACAAAGCATTTTTAAGAGCAGGATAGAGGACGCTTAAATCAATAACCATTAAGAAGCACAAAGCTGCTAAAAGAATATATCTTTGGAGAAAGAAATTATCAGGCTCGGCACAGAAATTACTGGGTGAAATTCTATTTATGCAGGAGGGATCCAAATTAGATGATCCTAATAGGCCTTTTTGGCTTTGCAGTCTGAAAAGCTATGAAACGTGAGAACAAAATAAATATTGCTCATCCCTGTCACAGCTTTTACAGAACGCTTCCCCAGTGACAAAAAAACTTCACTCATTCGCTTACTGCATTGAATTTATTGTTTTTCTACATATAGTTTATTAGATTAAGTTTTTCAAATTGTCAAAATCATGTTTTTGATGACTTAAATTCCAAGTCACTCAAACTGAAATTCAAAGTGAAATATAGAAGAGCGTAAACACAACAGCCACACCAACTGACAGCATTGTCAAGAGACTGAGACGAAGAGGATATAGGAGCAGGAAAGGCAAATAACACTACCAGGAGTAAAGGATGTTCGACAGACATTAGAGTAACCACAAGAGCCTGGAAGCTTCCTCACAGGCAAAGGAGAGCCACAATCAACTGAGAGTATCCAAAGCACAAGAGGCAATAACCTGATCCTACAGATGCCCGTGGGAGTTTCGTGGTTCCATGAGGTGAGCTTTATACTATTAAATACTGAATAACTACTTTAATTGCCACATGAAAAGTGTTAAAACATGAGACTAGATCCTGCCTAGGTCAATACTAAAAGACTTATATAATCAAGAAAATATGCAGTCTCAAACATCTGGAAATCTCACTCTCTGTCCATTAATGACTGGATTTCCAAGGTCTTTGTAAAAATCCTATTTTTCTGTGAAAGATGGAGGGACCACCCCCTGCTATCCCTCCATGGTAAGGTAGCATTTCTCTTCTGATGTGTGTGCTTTAGAGATGGTACAAGAAAATGGGCTATGACATCCTACAGCTTGGCCTGTAGAAGAAGGTAAAACATAAATGGCCTCTGTGGTGGCTGCAAACAGTTCATTCCCCTCCCTGTTCCCACCCTAGTGGGTTACCATGCACTTGCCTCTAGAGCTAAGCAAATACCTGCAGGCCTACCCCAGGAAAGGCCATTTCATTTCCTATGGACAATCCCCAGAGGATGCACAAACACTCCACACTTCTACTGGAACAGTTCAGGAGAGTTAAATTTTCCAGGAAATGCTCTCAGTGCTGTGCTTCTGTGTAGCTGACCAAGCATCAGGAGACTTACATCAATGTATGGCTATCAGTTTAGCTTCTCTAAGTGCCTCTGCATCTTAGGGTTCAGAGCAGTATGACATAAACCTCACTCATTTCTTCTTAAATTCCATAAAGGGTATCTAAATACATGTAATCCCTCCGTAACATGATGACACGGAAGATATTGCTGTGCTCAGAGTTTAAGAATATATTGCTTCTCTTCACTGGTAACATGTCAAAATCTTTAGAATTAGAAATGCCCCCACCTTTTTTTTTTTCCCTTCTTTTTTTTTTTTTCTTTTCATTTTTCCTTCTTATTTTAGGCAATGGCTTACTTGCAAAACAAAAATCACGTATTGATCGTTTGGAAAGGGGGAGTGCAGCATTTTCATGCCGTAAATTGCATTCCAAAGCAAATGAAGATTGAAATTTCTTCAGAAGTAAGAGCACTGTGATGTGAATGAATTCATTACAGATGGGGGCTACTTCAAGAACTTGAAGGAATAATTTTTAGTGCAAAATTGACTATTGGAATTTCATTAAGCTTAAAATTAACACCACTTATTTCCAAATAGTATCAATCATAGTTACTATCATTCTGCTTCTGATTGTTCTGATACATTCATCACCCATTTGGAACCTAAAGAGAAACTTAACATACTCACAACTGTTTGTTGTCAATTGACAAAGATGTTACTGAAACAAAACAAAAATTAAGTTGCAGCTTGAAATGATAAAAACTATTTAGTCAATATTTCAGCCATGGTTAAAAAATCTGAGTACATAAAGGTATATTGTCAGAGTGGAAGTAGAGGCATGGGGAGACAAACAGCATCTAATCCCTCTGTGAAGCAACTTCAATAAACTTCACTGCAGTTATACCACTGCCAGGATTAGCCCACAAACTTTGAATTAAAGTATGAACCATGCTCTGACAACATTATTGTAATTTTTTTCATTTTAATCCTTGATGAGAGAAAGAAATTGTACAGACTCCAGGAGCACAAAAATAATTGTTACATTTATGATTCTCCAATTAGGGCTTATGGGGACTGCTTCTTAGCCATCTTTTTGGTCTTATGAAGGTTTTATAACAAGGTTTTGAATAAAACAAGTGTTTTCAAACACACCCGCAAAATAATGACATGCTTTTGTAAAGGAGGAATTTTCATTTTGCTTTGATACATGTTATAACTTATAGAGAATCAACTTTCTATTTGTTCAGATAGCTTAATCCTCACTTATGTTCTTAGTTCAAGTGGATACAAAGGAAAAGCCCTCTTAGGACTGTTTTTTTCTATTTCCAGTTCTCCCTACAGCATTGTTTGAAAGAGGACATACTTTAAAAGGAATGAAGTCTTAAATAGAGAAGAAATGCAAATCCTGTCGTATACTCTGCTCAGCCTGAATTACTCTCATAGGGGTCCAGGCTATAAAAATATCTTCTTTACATCTCTATGCAGGCTGAGATAGCCAGCCCTGAACCCAGTCACAAGTTATCATATATCAGCTGACCTCTTGGTCAGGTCAGCAGGAAGGGATGGCTAAGGGTTTCAACACCCATTGGCTTTACAGTTGATGTTGACTCCTTTAGAAAAGCAGAACAATTAATAGTTCACAAATTTTCCCAAGAAATTTTGCTGATTCTCTGCCTGATCTGATAGACTATACTGCATGAAGATACTATACCCAAACACAGATAAAAACAGGAATCAAAATGTGGAACTGGCCAAGATTACATAATTTATTCATAAATTACAAGATTATTCATGACTCATAGATTATATTATATATGATATGATGAGTTAATCTGACTTTTCCCCATAGAACTTTAACAATAGATTCCTATACCAAGCCTATAATGTCTCAGTGAGCCATAGCCTGTATGTGAGAAAAACATTCACTATCGATTCAAAGAATCAGGCTATTGAAAAGATCATATTCCAAGTTAAGTAGATTTGTGGATTAATCACCCTCAATACTAAAACCACACATCTCGTTTGTTAGTCTTATCTTCTGACTATTGGATCCCATTATGGCTTTCTACTGCATTAAAGACCTATCTCCACAAATGTCTTCCTTACATAAGTGTAAATCATAATCAGTTCACCTCTTAATATCCTCTTTGGAGAATCAAAATACATCCAGTTTCTTACATGTCTAAATTTATGGTATATTAGCAGACTTGAAACTATTTTTGTTAGATCTTGGTGAAAGATTTGTGACAAGGGCCCTAAGATTTCCCTGGTTTTCAGTATCCTTCTCGAAGGTATTCTGGCCTGATTTATTATTAGTCCCATAAATATCTCCCCAACACTGAAAAATGTTGAACACCAGTTTCCTGTTCATACTTGACGTTTCTTCCTTTCACACCTAAACACTGTTTGCCCTCTGTCCTTAGCACTTCCCAGTGAGTTCCCCATTCAGTGTCTAAGCATACCATTAACCTTTTTCCAGCCACACACATTTTAGGATGTAACACTTCTTAATTTTTTTTTTTACCATAATTGGCCCAATTTTGCTAACACATGAGTCGTTCTGATGAAATTCTGCTTTTAAAGAGCCAGGTCCCAACCAGCACCAATGTACAAAGCTCTCCTTGCCAACTCATGGTGTGACACCAGCTGACACAAATGCAAGATCTGGCCTCATGCATTCAACACAAAACATTCTTAAAGCCATTTCTCTTACAATCCTTCACATCCTTTTCTACCAGAGAGGACAAAAAGAGTTCTGCTGAGTTTCCCCCCAAACACATCTGGAATGTAGGTAGATGACCTGCTTGCCACCATCTAGGAGACCTGACCTGCCGACGTGGAGGCTCAGTTAACTGCAGATTTCTGTCCTTTAGTGGAGCAAAACTTATTGATTCTGCCTAGCACTTCATCCATCATGCAGAAAAAATACTAAGAAAAAAAACAATCTAAACTTATGTCATACTTATATTTGTGAGCCCCAGTGCACAATGACAGGTTTCCTTTTTGTATGCTGATAGTTACTTTAAGTTCTAACAAAAACACATTTTGTAACATGCCCCTTTCTAAACTGATGTTTTTCATCTCCAGAAATCCTTTTGGTTAATAAGAGTCATCAGCAGCGACTAAAGAGGGGCAAAGAGGGATTTTAATGTGAAATCAGAGGCAGCAATGAGAAGCAAGACACTTGAGAAGTCTGCCAATGTCCATGCCATAGAAAATAATGGACCTACATTTAAAAATTATAGCCCTATTAAAGCACGGAGATATTGCACTAAAGGTGTTAAAATAACCAATTAAACATGCAGTTTTACTCCTGCAAAAATACAGAGCATTTCTGTGGAAAAAAAATACCACTGTCAAGAATTCACCATGACTGCTAGAAATCAAAATAAATAAATAGCTTTAATTGGGAAAAGAATATTTGAAACCACAGTGCACAGTTTTGTGGGCAAAGCAAATATGTTAGCCAGTCTTTTAATAAGCCCACATTGTACTGGATTCAATTTAGCTTTTCTGTGAACATGGACATAACCTGTTAATAATTTAACACACCTCTGGTAAAGCAGGAATGCTGTAAATAAAAGGTAAACTAATAAAACAAAAGCAGTGCTTTGTTTTTGCAACTAGATAGTAAACTAATGGAAAAGATTGCTATCACAGCACAAATTCTGAAAATGTTATACACACAGAAATCATGAGATCAAAAAATTTATGACTCTAAGAGAGGCATTAGCTTTATCATGTAGCATAATTTAAATGACAAGTTTTTCTTCTGGAATGGTTTTTATGTAAAGTGTGTGCTCGCAGTCCAGCTCAGCAGCATTGCTATGGGAATTCCACTCTACGAAATTCTTCACTGCATTTCACTACAATTCTTCTCTATGTTTATTTTTTTCTCTAGACAGAAGCAGTGCATATATGATATATTTTCTGAATACATGATTGAGGAACATGAATGCAAGATCGAACCAGAGCTTTCATATGCTCTGTTGTAGGTATTGCATGTTAGTGTGACAAAATTTAACGTATTTATTTAAATGGAGAATGAGCAATAGCTCATAATTGCATCAGGGTGGAAAAGCACTTTGCATTAGTTAAGCTACCTTGGTATGTTACAGGTATCCTGTAACTTGCTGATTATTCCAAGCACTGAGTGAAGGTGACAGAGGCTATGGAGCACCAGCCCATAGAGGCATGAACAGCCAGCTGCCAGGGTCACCCGCCGCTCTCCTGAAAGTCTCTGTCTGAGCAGGCTCCTAGGGCTAACCCAGGCTGCACGGAATACATTTGCTGCATTAGCAGGAGCAGCGTGGCCCTGTTGGGCCAATGCCAGCTGGTGAGGGACACACACAGCGAGCGGTGTGTCTGCTGGGGCTGACTGAGCTGCGGGCAGCTCCGCACACCCTCCTTTCCAAAGGCTCCTGGGGGGCTCCTCCTGAAGGCAGCAGGACACCAAATCTGCTCCCTCCTGACCCCTCAGGGCACCAAGCCCCACCTGAGTCAGCCCAACAAGCCTAGACACTGACTGGCCCCTTTCCTGGAGATGGGACAGCCTCCCTGGGCTCCATCGGTTCCCAGCATTCAGAGCCCAGACAGCCCAGGCACCTTCTTCACCTGACGTTCCCCCCACATTATTTCCTTTGCCCTTCAATCCCACTCTTCTCTGTCTAGAAGCAGCTTACAGGCCCAGGGAGGTTCCAGCTGCCAGCACATTTCTGGCTGCATTTGTCACACTCCCACAGCACTGTGGGTCTGCAGACAGACCCCTTTTGAACAACCCCGGAGGCCAGGGCTGCTCCAGCTCAAAGGAAAGGCAGTCTGAGGAGCATAGGCATCCTCTGTGGGATAATTCCCCTATTTGTCAAGCTCTCGTTACCTTCCTTCCATAAATCTTTCCAGTTTCCTTTCCACACACAGTGGAAACTTAAACTGGGCCTGCCTCCACTGTTAAACTTCCACTGAAGGCAAAACTCTGAGTTTATTATATTCTGCCACTTGAGAAAAGTGAGGATTTGAATACTAAATAGAGCTCCATAATCCATAGCCACGTAATTGTATGTTACGCCAGTAACTTCTGTTAACAACGGAATTCAGGCAGAGGCACCAAGCTGACATGGAGACAGGGGCTGCTGCTGGGAAATCAGGGGTAAAAATTATTTTTAGGAGGAAAGGGGGAGGGAGAAGAGTGGAGTGTCACTGAGAAATATGTGAGTCCTGGAAAAGCAGTAATGGAGAGCTGCTGGGAAAGTAAGAGGCAAAGACAGACTGGTCAAGGAGGCTTTGTGGCAATATTGTGATGGGAATCCTGGAAGAGCCTGCTGGAGTAGGTGGCTGACGGCACCTAGAGAGACCTTAGTAGGAAAGCACAAAGACTGGAGCGCTGTTTTGATAGTGTATTCCCCTGAAAGTCTCACCTACACTCAGAGGGAATCTCTGAAGCTGAAAAAATCACTCAAGGGTATCATATCTTTTCTGTGTGATGCACATCTCTAGCAAATGTGGAAGAGTTTTAGACAACTGGTAGTGCAGGAGCACATGGTAGGAGAAAGGCAGATGAAGTCTTCGGTGAGGAACTCAAGCAGAGGCAGAATTAAGCTTGAGAGCTGCTGCCTTCTGACCTGTCCAGCATGGAGTACCCACACAGGGCCGTGATGTGTTCACTTACACCAGGAGGCAGGTGCTGTGGGAAGATAGTGGGGCCAGATGTGAAAACCTAGTGGAAAAGGCAGGATTTGCTTGCAGAGTTGTGAGTCTTGCCAGGGATTTGGGCTGAGCTTTGCTACAGGGTTGCAGATTCTGCGTTTCCTATATGGTGGTAAGCTCACACAAGCAGCAGTGAAGGCACTGGAATATGTCTGCTTTTCTTATTTCCTTTATACTATATGTCCCTTCTCATTAGACATGAGAGGATCACATTTCCAGTTTAGGATGCATGAGTGAGAACAAGGACAGAAAGATAAGAGAATTGTGCAAAGCCTCATCCCTTTGCTTTTTATTACCCCTGTCATCTATCAAGAGACTGACTGCTTCTCTTGCTTTTGCTTTTTTTGTTTTTTCCTCCAGCATATTTGTAAATGTTATTTACTTATTGTCACTAGCTCCTTCGGGCTGTCTACTTTAATTTAATATCACAAATTGTGACCGGCAGCATTTTGTTGCTGCTGCTTTCTTTATTAATTTGTATCTTACTGCTCCAGCAACAATAAACAGTCTTCAGCCCTCCCATAATTTGTGCTCCATTTTGGATCAAAATCTCACAGGAATATTGATAGAATTCCAAGCCTAGCAGGGCTGGGAAGGTACTTTGGGCATTGCTATGGCATACCCACACTTCTGATTCAAATCCTGGGCCCTTTTACACAGAGAAAAAGATTATGCAACAATATCATTATCAGCACTATCACATTTCTCTTCACATCACTAAGCATCATTATCGGCATATTCCTAAAAATTTTGCTAGCATTTAGAGCTTCCATAGTTCAAGTACGTTATATAGACCTAAAAATAATGCTTTACCCTTTAAGCACTATGGACAGAAAATTTTTTCTGAGTCTTGAGCAGTTCAGAAAATCTTCCTTGAGCCTATTGACCATGCAGGGTTTATGCCATCAGAATTATTATTCTACTCATGTGACTGGCCTCGCCAAGTTTCTCTAGAGTCAACATGTCCATGTTTATTTACCACTGAATTGACTATCTTTTATCTGTGAATACGGTAATGGGATTAGAGGCTTGACACTTTCCCTATTTAATACTCTGTTTCTGACAGTTCTCATTCCTAATTCTCTTAATTTGGACCATCACATCATCTACAACCAGCCTGTAAACATGAATGTGATGGTCTGATTATTAAAAATTATTGAAATCATCTTCTCTTTCCACACTTGATCTTCTTTAAATACCCATGTCTTGCCACAAATAAAATTTGTAAGAGCAATTCTTAGTCCTGTCTCTGTGCAGTAGCACTAATAAAAGCAATAAAAAATGTAGTTTTTGTCATGAAAAACTTGTTTGTGTATGCAGAGTAGGTATTTAACTATATTACGTGATGTTTATTCATGTCTCTTACTAGTAATAATGAAGAAGTTATATTCTATGAAGGGAAGTTCTCCAGACACATTTGGCTACAGGGATCCCCAGAAGGCACACAGTGCTGCAGCAGCTCTGGATTTCTATTCTTTTTCACTAGCATGAACCGAAACTACAGCCTCTACAGTACAATATATTACATTAAAACATAAAACAGATATAGCTGAGGGGAATAAGAGGAAGGAAGAAAAGCCAGAAATCTGTGATATTAACCCAAAAGAATTAACTCGTTTTCAAATGTGTTTCATTCCTATAGGCTTGAGTTACCATGTTTTAAAGCATCACTCTTTTTCTTAAAGGTATTAGTCAAGGTACAGGAGCTGCGAGATAAAAATAAGATTGGATAAATGTGCCTGTGGCTCAGATCAACACCCGTTAAGCAAAAATCTGCCTGTCATTATGCCTGCTTTGTATGCCATCACTGTTGATCCCTGAGTGCAAGGATTCATGGCATTATCACAGCTTCCTTCTCTAGACCTAAATGCTGGCTTCACCACCATTTGTTTTTTTATTATTATATAATAGGAAAATTGAACGACTCACACTGCCCACACACACTGGCTGATGCATTTGTACTCAGCAGTCAGAGCCAAAGGTTGTCTAAATGATACACAGAGTGATGCTTTGAAAATTCACAATAAAATGAGATCCCCCTCTCATTTCTAAATTACTGTTCTTCCTACTTGCAAATGCGTATGAGGTATCCACACTAGGAAACAAGCTTTTTTGCTATGCCAGGGCTGACCGTTCAAATGAGGACTTTTTTTCCCCATCACATCATCAATTTAAAGAGAAAAATAAACCCTCTCTGTAGGATTTGTTGCACTAGAAATATACAGTGAAAACATCATAAAAAGGCTATTAATGACTATTAATTCTTAGGGGGTTTAAAGTAATTTCTGTAAAACACTATTACATTTTTATTGAACTTGTTCAGGTTTTTTAATAGATTTTAAGGCTAGAAGGAACTACTGAATCATTTAATCTGACCTCCTGTATTACTCATAAAATAGCATCCAGTTAGTCCTGTCTTGAGCCCATTGCATTTTTCTGAGTCACACACACCTTTCAGTTTCAGCTCATTCATTCTGAGGGATCTCTGGGTAGAACTGCCTTTTCAAAATATGGATGGAAGTCACATTTGAATTGGAAAAAAAGGAATCCTGTCGCTGCTTTTTTCTAGAGAAAAAAAGACAGAAATTATGAGAAATATAATTCCTGTAAAGAATTTGAAAACGTGGACATATTGATTACCAGGATTCCTCTTAGCAAGTAAAGCTACAAATTGTCATCTGTTGTCCCCTAAGCTTTAACAGTCTGTCCCATGGCCTGAATTAATTATAGTGATCCAACTAGGTCACAATTTTTGAAACTAGCAAGTCTCAAGACCTCTTGTATTTTTGAGGTATCGCCTTTGGTATGAAACAAATTGCATCCCAGAAGTGCCTAGTTTTCTTCATTAATTAATGAAGAAAGACGATTAGCTCAGTTACAGACAGCTGTGCTTGGGTAGATGAGTCTTATTCACAATGGCTTGGTATTTAGCTGTCAAAAGGAACAAAAATTAGAAGACCATTATGTAGCATTTCTCTGCTTCACATAAAGTTCAGGGGATCTTCAAAACAGTGAATATGAGAACCTGGGATAAACTGCAAATTTAACCTGTTAAAAGGTCTGACAGGTATTGCTGTCCTGCCTAGAAGAAAAAGTCATCATGAGGAACAGGCTGAAACAGTTGCTTATTCAGGGTTAGAAGCACCTAACAAGTACCAATGAGAAAAATGCTTATCCTTCAACTGAATTCTTAAAAGATAGGGCACTGCAGGAAATAATTCTCTCTCTCTCTCTTTGTTAGCATCTATGTGCAGCCATGAAATAGCTGGACCAGACAATACGGGCAATAACCCAGCAGCGACACACAGCACAGGGCAGCCTTCATTATCCACCACTCTTGCTCAAATCGTGCCTGCACCTTCGTGGTGGCTGAGCCCACTGACAGCAACCCCAAACTGCTAATGGGTCGCACACCATCCTAAAGTGGAAAAGATGCCACCAGTGGCCATACCTCTGCGATTGTTAAGGAAAATGCTGGGGAATAGGGGAAGGCAAATATCCTGGCCTCTCACCCCCCACAAGCCAAAAATAGCTTGTATTTGAAAAGTGACTGGACAACCTGGAACCTAGGAGACACAGAGGATTATGTTGGAGGCTCTGCGGCAGACTTCAAGAAGTTTTATGTACTATGCAATAACCTTTCTTTGACACTGCATGCCCACAGTATTTAGATTAGGTTTGGATTTCTCACTCACACCAAACTCCCAAGGAGCCATATCCATCGATAATGCTTTATCTCTGATTGGTTAAAAAACTCCATCCTAAGCAAGTCTAGCTTAGTTATATATGCCATCATCAACTCCCATCTGGATCGTACCAGTACACTTTATTTGAGCATGAAGTAATCAGACCTTCAGAGATACCTACTAACTGATTACAGTGAGCAAATTATATTACTTTCTCCACTGACTCCATAAAATATTGAATTAAGCTCAAGATTGCAGTGTTTATATTCAAAGTACTCCCAGGACCTCACGAAGTTCTGTCACAATGAAGCCTTATGGTGTAAGAAGAAAAGTTATTTGCCTGGAAAAGAGCTGCCTTGGTCTAATTTGCTGCTCCTGAATCCCACCAAGCATCCCACCACTTCCTCCTAAGTGTTTTATACTTACCTAAAAAAATTAAGATTCTACAAAAAACAAAGCTCATGAATATTCACCCTTTTTCCCCAGGGGTGAACTGGGAGAACAAATGTTATTTGTGGCAGTAAATACTTCAGGATTTTGATGACAGTAAAACTGCTACCACAGTGAACACGTTCTAGATGTCGCCATCTCTGACAAAAACTGTCATCTTCAGATGGATTAATAATCATAGAAATTACAGTAATTCTTCCTCTGCTACTTATTATTCAGCTACTCTTTTCCTGACTTTTATTGCAGTTAGAGCTCTGGAATGGACCAGAGAAAGTATATGCAAATAATCACTTCAATTCAGAATGAGATAAAATGGCAATATATACCGTGACTAACTTGCTTCTATCAGAAGTAACAATTTCTCAGGCAGACACATGAAGGACAGATTTTCCCTAGTTTACTTCTGCTAAGGAAAGACTCACTCATCCCCCTTCTCCATCAGACCACTCCTGAGGTTTATTACTAACTGAAAGATTATATCTGTAATAATATTATTTTCCTACAAGGTAGTGCCCACCAGGAATAACAGATTAAATCGTGTTCGAGCTTAGACAACTGTTAGCACACACCACAAGAATTCGTTCCTAGCAGTTTTAATGATTCCGTCTGAGTGTTTACAGAGACTGTTTCACAAAAGTGCTAACTTGCTTTGCAAACCTTTCACACATAGGAAACTGGGGAAGGGGGGAAAGAGAGAGAAAGAGAAAAAAACAGTTTTCCACAGAGAGAACAAAGATGCAAAAATTTTACTGTCTATAAGTGAAATACTGGTACTAGTTGTGCATAGGGATTTTGGGGAAGTTGCAAGGATCATCTCCCCCAAAACAGATTCTATGCTTTCCTCTTGTTTTTCGACCACCTTTAGGAGAGTTTTAGCTCCAAAGGCTGGATTTCAAATTGTCCAGTGATGAGGGACAAGGCAGAGTGACTCTCTGGTGGGGAGGACTGTAAGAGGGGGACCTGGCAGCCTTCAGAGCTCAACAGCCATTAACAGCACTTCCCAAAGAGCCAAGGAAGGGGAAAGCACTGTTCCTGAAACCAAATTCATCAATGTCAGTGTTGTCCTTGCTAGCTCAGATGCACAGCTTTCAGCTGGTATATTTATTATTAATTATTATTAAATTTATTTATTTAAGTGTGCTTTGCATAGATAGATACATTGTCAGTCACCAAGGACTTAATATCTAAATTAGTTAGGACAAACAAACACGAGATGAAACAATACTGTAACGAAGAGCATGTGAGGGGATTACTAATGAAGAGAGAAAGAGAGAAGTAATTGTTTGAAGTGGTGAGTTAAGTGAGTCTTTAAAGAAGAACCCACAGATTTTAAAACCAGTGATTATGATCATTAAAATTATCTAGGACAACCATTTTATATGATGCCAAAAACAGACTGTAATGTCAAAATGGACATTCACTGAAATATTTCAACCTAGGTCTTGAACCCACCTCACAGGTAGAATTCAATTCCATGTCTATTCACCTCTTTCTGGGATTATTTTGCTTCCTGAAGAATAGAAAATAAAATACTCAGAAGATGAGGACGAAGAGGTTTTCCTGATATTGGAAAAAGGGTCCAAATTCTAAACAGCAGCAAGAAGAAAAGAGAAGGCAAGGGAATAAATGCAGCAAGTGGATTTAGAGGAAACCAGAGTATGCCTGCTCAGATGAGAAACCCACAGAGTGATCATAGGGTAATTAGCCTTACAGGGTTTTAGTGAGCTAACTATTAAAAAAGGGCTGGAGGAAGAAGGACAGCACAGAATTAATATTATATGTTTAGTGTAGCTGGGAAGGATAATAACAGTATCAGCAAAGCACCACTAGATAAAACAACGAGGAATGAGCAGGGCATGAAGGCCAAATGAGATCTAAAATGTCTTTGGATCCTTAATAAAGAGAGGCTTTTATCTGAGGTCTTTTCCATTTCCAGATAGAATGGACCAGCTATTTCTATCATTTATTAGATAAACTAGAATCCATTCTTCAATGGGTGACTAGATATATGTTTGAATTCTTCCAAAAAATGATAAAAGCAGAAGAGGAAAGTACAAGGACTCCCAAGCTTTGAAGGTCAGCTACTTCACCCTGGAGCATCATGTAGACTTGGTTAAAGCAACTGACAAAGAAATTATAGGGAGTAAGAGACTTTCCAAAGGTCATTTCATTGGATCTATTCCCTCTTAAGTACATTATTAAAAGATTTCTTTTCATCTTGATCCTGCTGTCCCCTTTGGTGGTCATTTCCAATTGGCAACCCTTCAATTTCTTTCCATAATATGAAAGCTGTGCTTTAGTAGAGGTTCTCTAAAGCCCAAAATGGCTCATAAAACACTGGGGTTTCTGGTTGCTTTACATCAGAGTCTGCAGATGTTTCAGAGTGCATGTGAGCTGAGTCTGGCCTGTGCAGGTGTGAGTCCAGCTTAATAGTTTTCTCAGGCTTCAGAAAAGGACCATTTAGGAACAGAAACCAAAACTGGAAGCCAGAGGGCAAATATTTTCAACATCTGCTACTCTTTGCATGATATTCCTCTGCTTTCAGAAGTAAGATTCTTAAAATTGTCTTGTATGGCTTTGATTCAATCTCTGAAGTGCATTTCTATAACAAAGAAATACTGTTACTGGGATCTAGTGTCATGGGAAACAAGATTCACAGATTATAGGGCATAGGCACACCTCCCTTTCCTGCTTGTAGCTATGTAGCTCACTTTTCCCCTTGCAAAGATGACTTGTGGCACTGACAGCAAATTCTGACATAGAAAAATGATGTCGGAGAAGCATTTAATCTCTTTTCACCTGTTCTTTATGAACTCTAAGTCCTGGAAACAAGAACCATACCCATGTTATTAAATATCCCTACCAGCAATCCTATCTATGTACTACTGGTGAACCACTTCAGTGTGATTCCTTCGAGCATATTTCTCCCATCCTGCAGTCTCAAGAGCCTAGCTAAGACACATGCTTATTCTTGTTAGATCTCATTCAAGCACATTTGAGACATTGCTCCCAGGTCCAGAACACTTTTCCCAGGGCACTGGATATATTTTTCTCTCATGAAGAATTAATATTATTATCTCCATCAAGAAAAAAATGAAAATCTGAAAAAAGCCCACAGAAAGTGTTATTTTAAGCATGCACATTTGCAGGATAAAGTCCCAGAATTCAGGGAACTTCTTTGTGATAAGGGAAAATAGTAGGAAGAAAGAAGCCTTTATCAACAATAATAGATGGAGATTGTTCAAAAGCAGAGCCAAAAGCTGAAAATGCTGATAGGTCATTTTCCATGTAGGGTGTACAGACATTTAATAGACCATAACTTTATGCTTTGAGAAGATATAATCATAGAGAAATTCTTTGCTTGGGATCTGATGCCTAAAGAAAGGGTGCCCATTTGTAAATGTACAGAATGTCGTAGCAGAAGTGCTTTGTGTACCCCTTCCTATCCTGCTCTCATGTTACCTCTGGCACAATAATATGACCATAATACTGGTAACAGACCCCACAGATCTGCTTTGCAAGCACTGCTTGCTGGGACACCAATGTCCTTTCAGTTCTTTTAGCCCCTACCTGGTTTCTCCATGCCTCCCACACCCTCATTTCAGTGTTGGAAAGTCACATATTCCAAAAAGAGGAGTATCTCCTGTCCTGTTTTCACCCTAGCAGGACCAGTTTTATTCTCTGACCTAGAGGCCATGAAGGGCAAGCTGTGAACATTGACAAGTCCTGCTTGTGGATCCAAGGCATTCGCTCTGTCTCCATGCAGGTTGTGTGGTGCCACATGGGTGCACCCCCTTAATTTGGGGCTGGCTTGGGGTCTCTCAGTTTCCTGATGCACGTTATTGTCCCTGGCCTGCCATGGAGTAAAAGAACTTGGAGTGGGATGCTGTTTGAAAGGAAGGTTTGAAAGGTAATAGCCACACTCAGCTCTCCAGTGTATTTCTTCCGTTCAGGAAGGATACATAGAAAACCCAGAGAAAACTAAGTAACTTATTCCTAGAAAGCTCTTAGATATCACTAAATAAGACCATTGAACATTTTTTTTTTAATAGTAGTTAAATGTGAGCCTCCATATGTATTAATTTTTTTATTATTGTTTTATATAACTGGAGCCCATTTTGATGTTCCCTCCTGCTTTTAAGCACAGACTGTGTGTGACACTTGCTGACTTACACTACCAGCATCCGTTGGGTAACTGCTTTATCAAGCTGCCTATGGTATATCCATGCACAGGGGGTGAACAGAGACAGCCACACAGAGAAACACTATAGATGATAAGGCTGGGCCATAAAACAGCAGTTTGTGTTTCTAAAATTGAGCAAAAACCTACCTGAGACCATCCTTAGCTTTGAGCATAAGGATGACTCACTGGATCCCAGTGGCTGCACTGATACTGATGAATGAACTGGACAAAAGCCTGTCCTCTGCTCTTGAGACCGATAATCCCTGCCCAGCACATATCAACACAGCTGAACTCTCTTCCATGTAAAGTACAGGCTGCAGCCAAACCCTGATAAACTCTGTCTGGGGAGCCCTTAGCCCTCCCAAGGACTATGCTGACCATTTAGCAGCACGCAGACCCCCAGACCAGGGCCAGGGTTCAGGTCTGCCCTAGCCTTATTCCACTTTCTAATATAAGCTATAAACTACAGTAGTATAGAAGTATAGACATGACCACAGAAATTATGCAAGTTGTCAAATATGATGATGGAGTGCAAACACACAGAGCTGTTCACAATAGATCCTGCAGACCTCTGCAAGCAACTGGAAGAACCCAATGTATTGCCACAGAGATTGATTAAAACGATTAATTATGGTTTTTTCCTGTACTTGACAGTGGTGAGGTCTGTTTTCAGGAGGGAAAAAAACTGCATTCTCCTAAATACCTAATGTTTTAAATTTATTTTTACATCTGTAATTAATTGTAGGTACCTCTTTACTTATGTGTAACTAAAGGAGGAAAAAAAGATTAATTTCTGAACAAACTTACAAGAGCTATTGTTTCAGTTAGAAAACAGAGAAGTCTGAAACAGAGTATTTTTTAAAATGCAGTAAAAGGTGAAAAAGTCCAAACAACAATAATGGAGATTTTCTGACAATCACAACTTGCAATAAAATTTATTTTTAATGAGAAAAAAAAGTTGGAAAAAAGCAGATTAAAAAAGGAGTCTTAAGAACACTGTGCTACGACGTTTAACACTGAAACTTTCTTCTTTGCAAACAAAAATCTGTCTTTAAAACATGTGCAGAAGAGGGTACAGATACAAATCAACTACAGCCAAAACAAGAGTTGTATAGTCAGTACCACAGTACCACCTTGTGGGGAAATAAAAATGGCTTCAGTATAGACTTCTTCCACTGCACAGTTTCAGGAAATACCCGTCATATAAACACAAAATTATAACTAAGACAAATGAAACAGACCCAGACATCAGCAATGTATGTGATGCATGATTTCTTCCAGGGTCAAATTACTCTTTTTGAAGAATCCATGTTCCAGATAAAATCTTTCAGAAGTCTACTGCAAAAACTTCCTGGAAGAAAAATGTCTCCTTTTACATTTGCTTGCATTCTTTACTTGACTTCCATTTGCTTCAAATTTATTTCTCTAGTTACACTGAATCAAGAGAACAATTGCATCAGGCATGTCAAATTCCACCCACACAAAATGCTTCATAAAGTTAAAGACTATGACACAAATAAACTAATGCCAGGATCTTTGAGACTACTTTTTTTTATTGCTTTTCTGCAACTGATGTAGATATTAGAGACAGTAATATTCCTGACTACATCTGAAGAAATAAGGTTATCAAATCCTCAGATCCCCAAAGGGAATTATCATCTGCTTTTTTCCATTTCTTTCACATAGTGAAAGAAATTTGTATGATTAAGTAATTGCTGGTTGTCAGAAGAAATAGTTGCCCAGCCATCATATTTTAAGAGCTGTATTAAACGCCATTTTCACCCTTTCAAATATAACTTCTTATAGGCGTCTCTGAATTTAATGTCCCTAATAGAGCAGTGCAACTAGTTCTTTCTTTTCCAAGTTATTTGAGTGTTGACCAACAGGGCAGGGGGGAGATGAGGAGGGAAATAGTCTTTTGGAGACTTTGTTGTGCTTTTTTGTATTTCCTTCCAATATAAAAACTAAGTTTAAACTTGCTTGTTTTCTTGCTGTAGAGAACCTGCCATTGATGGGAACAGTGCAGGAACAAACTCACAAGAAATTAAACAAAATTGTGTTCAGTTTTACTCTTCACACAAAGTTAGGTTGTGACATTTACACATCTAGAGTTTGAGGACTTAACCACCTACAGCTATTCTACTAAGACTGATACTGGCTTTAGCTGGGCTGGGGTCAGATCCCAAGAGTGGGATTCCCCTCACCTTACTTTAAGTAAGAAATTGGGTGAACAATCCGGTTGCCCATACATACCTATCTAACATCATCTCAGATTCCCTGGAATATGCTTCCTGGACCTTCAGCTCATGACCTGCAGCACATTTACCAGTCCCATGCAGAGGTCACAGAATCCCTGGGGGTCTTCAAAGTCACTAAATGGCTATAAATGGGAAGCTAAATCAAGCCCTAGGAGTCTAACTGAAGCTTGTCACAGGGGCTTGCAGTATAGAAAAAGACATCTCCAAAGAGTAATTCATCATGTCCTAACATATTGGGAAGAAACGCTCTCTGAAGATGCCTGTCTCTCCTTACTGATCAAAGAAGGCACTGTGAAACCATCTAACTTTCAGGGAATCACATTTTGATGAGATTAAACTGGAAGTTAATGTATAACAGATTACAGACTACCTCCCTATTTTTGCATGTTGACAATATTAGCATTGTGAGTTGCTGTTTGGGTTGCACAATGCACATATGATTTGTATAATGTGATCCGGCCTACAATGCATACAATATTCCAGGATACCAGCAGCTCAGATGCCACTAGTGGTGGCATTACTAGCAACTGAGGTCTGATTGCCAGGGACTGTTCATATGAACAGTGCCTCTGCACCCTGCTGCTCTTATAGGATCACATGCTCTCTTCCCAATGAAGGCAGCACCCCTCTTCTCCAAACATGCACTTCGTTTGCCAGAAAGACAGAAAAAATTGTGCCTCCCTCTCAGCATGTTCTCCACCTCCACAAAACAACACCCTAACGTCATGGTGTCACGCAAATTCCCCAAGTTCAATCTCCACATTCCCAGTCTCCATCAGGATGGATCTGGCACACATCCCAGAAGTAGATGTCTTTCTAGAAGATGCCACCACCAGGCACACTGACCTTGGAGGGCCTGCCATGTATGCCCCACAGTCTGGGAGACTCACAGACATTCTCAGATAAAAAATATGTCAGTCTTAAAGTTACCATTTCAGGCTAGCTTTGAAGCTATGTTTTGAGTTTTCCACCACAAAACCATGAGATCTATGTTTTTGGTTCTTTTTTTTACAAAAGTTCATTTTCCTTCCTCTTTGTGAGTTGGGACCAATGGACACAGACTGAGATTCCCAAGAGGGCACACACCTCCAGGTCTCATCAAGGTAAATGAATTAGACAATGAAATGCTGAGATTATGCCAAAAGTTAGGCCTTAGCAAGTTAACTGGCTCATCACATCTATTACATTGATCTGTTGAAGCAACAGCTAGAGTAATGGCCTGAAGAACGCTGCCTTTATGAAAAAGGACTAGAAGGTTCTCGAGGAAACACAAAAGATTTTGGTGATTTATCACTTCCATATTTACTGTAACTTTTTCTCCTATTTGATCTCATTTAATTGGAAGCATCATGTATAAAACAGAAGACAATGTCTGTATTTCATTACCAAACAAGTGATACAATGATATAAACTGTTTACTTCCTTCTCCTATAATTTTATTGGCTTTATTCTTCCACTGATAGAAATGTCTTGATTACAGATGATTTTGACTGACCATTTTTTTAAGATACCTTCTGGAAAGAAATACCATCCTAATGATGCATGGCAAAGCATGTTAACAAGTACCTCTTTAAAAGAGCCAGATCTTTGTGATTTTTATTTTACATTACAGAACACTGACTTTCAGCACACATAACATGTGACTCACATATCAATTGGAAATATGATTATCTGGTGGCATCTTTGGGTCCTCCATGTGCATTCACAGGCTGTTTTCCAAACATATCCACAAGCAACAAGATAGCAGAGCCACACAGAGGACATGCCCATGCACCCAGCCAGGCTGGAGCTGCAGGTCCACATTTCACACTCGTGCCATTGGTTATTGCAAACCACACACGAATCAGGGTGCCTTCTGTGAGATGTTTCCAGCCTGCTAGCATACTTCCTAGGAACATAGTACAGCCAAGGTTGGAAGGAACCTTGAAAGATTATCTGGTCCAACCTCGTATGGGAAAGGGAGGCTAGATGAGATTATCTAGCACCCTGTCCAGCCATGTCTTGAAAATGTCCAGTGAAGGGAACTTCACCATGAACCTGGATATGCTGTTCTAGGCAATGGTTATTCCCATTGTAAAAAATTTCTTTCTTGTATCAAGATGAAACCTCTCCTGGCACAACTAGTACACACTGCACCTTTTCTTCCCTATGAAGAGAGAGACTCCATCCTCTCTGGAGAAGCCCTTTAAGTCCTAGAATACTTGTGATGAGATTCTCTCTTGAGCCCTCTTCTCAGGGAGAAAAGGACTAACTCCTTCAGACTTTCCTCATAGGCAAGTTCTCCATTTGACTGAGAGCTGTATATGTTCCTTGTTTCTGTCAGTTCCAGCTGGTATGAAACCAGAAAGTAACCACACAGAGCATCTATTCCTGTTTTTCATTTAAATAGCAGAATAGATCTTCTAGAAGAAAAACTTTGAAGGTAAGTTCCTCATACACAGGAGCCTTAGTGTATGTTCTCTCAGACTACATTAGTCTTTATCCTCATTATGTGATGAAGGTCATGAGTTTCCCCTCTTATTTCCAGTCTGCTGCTCCCGTGCTTTGTGATACTCCACCCACTTGTGTGTCTTGTATAAAACAAACAAGGCCGTCAACTCCCTTTCCCAATATTGTTTAAAAATCATACCTGCAACAATTCCCTTCACTTGTTCTGATTTATAAGTTAGCAGCTTTAAAATATGAAAGACAGTGATATTACTTCTCCAAGAAATAAAAGACCAAAAATTTCTCCTACCTCCAAATTTCACTTACTTCTTTAGAACACAGCCTTACTCACACAATTCAATGCAATTTTTACTTAATCTTAAGAACATACAGTTTGTTTCAATCTATACTCAAGTAAAGAAATACCATTACAAGAATTTGTTACATTATTTACACTTTTAATAGCACATTTTTGTTCAACATATGATTAGAAGATACCTCCTTAGGAAATGAATATAATACTCTGCTTTCACAGATAGTTATGACAAATAAATGATTTTACTTATCAGGACCATCCAGTGAAGTGACTTGCCCTAATTGCAAGGAATATTTACAGGCCTCCAATCTGCATGCATTAACAGGGTTCTTGAGCAAAAAGAAGTTTCTTTTTACTTGAATATCACTTTCCATCAGAACTGTTTACCTCCACAATATCTTTATCTTTCCAATCTCTTTAAACAGAGGCAACATATGTCCTCTCCGTCTTTGTTTTGCAAGATTAAACACGCCAAGTTGTTTTATATTCTCGTCTGTGGTAAGCCCTCTCTTATCTTTGTAGCTTTTCTCTGCAACTAGTTAGGTCTCAATTCATTTTTCTTGGAAAGCAGGTACTAACACAATATAGCCTTCCAGATGAGGTCTGCATAAACTTGTATAGCTTTATTGGATATATCATATGGGATATACAAGCTTGCACATTTTCTAGGTGCATTACCTACAAGACTCACACTCCTCCTAAAACCAGTTAAAACATGCAAGTTGTAATCTTCTTCACCTCTTCTTCATAAGTCTTTTACAGGATAACAATATGTCATGAGTTCTCAAATTAATTCATGAACTTGCACTTTAATATTTTAAATACTAGCCACTTTATTTCTCTTATCCTTGGAGTCATCTATTTTTTCCCATTTGATATTCTTATCCTTCTCTCCATTAACTATGCTGTCTAAACTTGTGTCTTCAGAATCACTGTCATACTCCTAATTCTCTTATCAACACTCTTAATGAAATTACTAAGCTTTCTCTCAAAATTCAATCCTGAAAAAAAATCTATTAGTAACTCCATTCTAATACTTCCCTTCTGATAGTCTCTACTATCTCCTGACTATGCCTCTACTCTCCTTACCCACTTTCAGTTCTTTTAATGATTCTTATCATGTCCAGCTTAATTAATGATTTCCCACAAGACAATATATCAAATACATTCAAGATGGAATAGTTCTACCCATTCCCTTTGCCTAAAAATATCACTGAATTTATCAAAAATGATCTTTTGTTAATCTGAGATAATCCACCTTTGATTAAAAAGATGTGACATTTCATTCCATTTACCTCCATGCTCTTTATTATTCTCTCCATCACATTTTATTTTAAAGCCTACTGAAAGCAGAGCAAAAGACACTTAGATGTCTGGATCTGGTTTTGCATCTTTCTAAAATACCTTTGCTACTTTATAGCTACCTACATTTATGCCTTTCTCTAACACATCTTCTATCAGCAATTTCATGCACCATATCTTTCAGATCTGTCAGTTCAAGATCAGCCAGTCTACAGCCATGTCTCCTTCTTCTCTGTGCTAAATTTGTTACTATCTTTTTCCCCCTGGCCACTTAGCCAAGCCCAGCTGCTGACAGCTGCAACAGAGGAAATGTGTTTGTTTGGTTTCAGGACTGAATCTAGACAGCCTCTCACCTTTACTTTGCCCTTAGTGCACAGTGGCTGCATTACTTGTCTTTCCTGGCTCTCTGGGTGGTTTAGACTGCTGGAAAACTCTGGGAGATCTAGCACGCCTCAGATGCGGAGGTAAAATAAGGTCCAGAAACAACTGTGATCATTTGAGTTGCTGTAATACTCATACAATAGAACTTTTCCTTCTACCAAAGTGAATGCAATTCCTTGCATACAACTGAGTTTGGTATTAGGCAAAGCAGCTCATGCATTTATTTTTCAAGGCTTTTTTGGTGGTTTTTTTAATATATGTATTTTATCACAAATAATGAGGAACACCACCACTGAAGGAATTAATAGCTATTTAGAAGATTTTACATACTGTGGGGAAGTCTTCCCAGAAAGTGAAAGAAGCAATAAAAATACATGAAGCATGCTGGGGCTGCTATCTCAGTGTATTTGGCAGAAGACACCCTTGTGCTGTTTTCCAAGACTTTGCAAACCATTAATGTAGGACAGAATTGAAGAAGTCATTGAGATTCAAAGTGGAAGCTGACATACAAAATATTGCAACCTGCTCTTGGGAAATATTAATGTACAAGCCAAAGGAGTTGCATGAGAAGAGTGGATTAGGCAACAACTCGGCCATGCTGAGAAACAGAAATCTTTCAATATCATCACAGTGATTTGTCCTCGTGAGATATTTTCACTGTACCTGCACTGGAACAAGCAGCGCGCTCCTCTGGGGTCCCTCCCAGCTGGGACATGAATTCGCAGGGCACATGTGTTCCACAGTGTTCTCCATACTATTGTCACCAGGAACCTGCTCTGGCCTCACACTTGGAAGGCAACGCACAAGACAGTTCGTCCACAAATTCCTGTCACCCAGTTATCCAGGCTAATTCCACTCCTTTTAATTCCTGCAGATTGCCTGTGGATAGCACACACCCAGACACTTTCCAACACACAGGTGAGATAAGGCTGATAACTCACAATCAGTTCTAAAAGTGGAATCAAGATCTTTAATCAGAGGGCTCCCACAAACCGAAATGACATAACTTCATACTTACATGACAATATTTAACAGGGACAAAATAGAGTCAGACTTGGCAGAAACATATTCCAGTGCTTAATCTAGAAGGGAACTTCTTTCATTGTAGGCATTCCAGTTGTAGATACCATCCAACATGGTCCACCACTGTTTTCTAATATCAACCTTCAATCGCTTCAAGTGAGACATTTTAACCAACTTTTAAAAAATGGCATATACTGAAAAAACAACACAAGTTAAAGTTTTGAAAGGAGAAATCACTTAGTTTTTTTCTAAATTAAGTTAGTGGAAAATAATGCTGGCTCACTGCTCTTAAAAAACTCCTACAACTGTCAGAGTAATTCTAAGGGAGCTGGACGAAGTGTAGCCAGGATATTGTATCTGTGCCTTTGTCTGTATTCACGAAAGTGTGTCCAAATTCTAACCTGTACAATTCTGTATATATTGGATAATTTTCATTTGGATATCCAGATATAAGAGCTAAATCTCAGGTCTGTTAAGCTGTCCAGGTAGACTTTGTTCATACTTTGCATCAGGCTTACTGCTGTCTCTTCTGAGAAAACAGAGCCCTACGCTGTAGGACAGGTGTGACAAAGAGCTCCACAGCAGCTGTCTGAGGTTTGAGTGTTTGTGAACACTCTGGCCATGGTACCCAGATGTTTCCAATCTTTAAGTACTTACCTTCCAGGCAGCATAACCACTTTCCAATTTTAGAGGGAGGCTACTGAGACCCAGAATGTGGGCTTCCCAGGTCCTAGGTTTTTCTTTTAAACACAAGAGCAGCTCTTCTCCAAGATAAACACAGCAGGTGCAGCTTTTCTTTTCCTTTTTCTCCCGTATTTGTTGAATAAGTATTTTGCGGCTGTACAACCAATACCCAGTCCGCAACACAGCTAATCATAGCTAATTAAGACTGTGTCAGTCAGGAAAGAAGAAGAAAAAAAAGTAATATCAAAATTACCACGTCCTTAAAACCCCTCCTGATCTTCACAGCAGTGACATTTTGATAATGATGATGACTCTGCCTTCACAAAGAAAGAGCTCATTATTTTTGAGATACATATTTCTACATCAATTTCTGAAAGGAAATGAACCTTACAAGCAACTATAATTGGAATGCTCTCCTCTGCTGTCTTAATACTCATCAACAAAATACAACAAAGTTAACAGAAAAATCTCTCCACTGAAAAACAGAAGACTGCTACTGCCATTTGCTTGATACATACCCTCAAGAGAGGTCTGCGAAACATAACAAAAAGCCAAATATTCAGTTACTTTTAACACATTACCAACTGCCACCCCCTAAAGTACAACCACCCACTTGGCCATCTTTCTAAAAAGTACTGTAGTTTACCGTCCCCAATGCATATGTGTCAAAAAAAGAAACAAAATTTTAAGCTTTTCGCCTGAGACCATGCTCATGATTGCAACTAGGTATCAAGACTACCAGTGATAGATTTTCACATATCCTTTTCTTTTCATTCATACCTTTTCCTTGGGTTCAGTTGACTTTATGTGTTCCTTGTCTTGATCTACAAGTGTTTAGAGAACTGAAGCAATTCATCCAGCAGTATGAAGCCAGTATGAACCAATATGAAGTATGAACCAGACTGAAAGGAGTCTGGTTTTTATTGGACTTGCAGTTTTCTCAATACCTCAGAAATCCATATTCCTCATCTTCCAATAATCAATATATTGCACACTCAGCAGCTGAGACAGAAGCAGCTGCTTACACGAGTGATACACTTTCCTTTAAGAAGTTGTCAGGTCCAGGTATAAACACGGCTCTTTATGACTGTGTAACAGCATGACCAAGATGTGCACTAATAGTGGCTTTTGAGAAAACAAAAATCAAATGTTTCTCTGAGTATAAGGGGGTGCCAGGGTCAGTATGAACATCCAAACCTATAAACAGCCTGAAAAAGTAGGGGCTCTGAATAACCCCACTGCTGGATGAACCAGATATTAGCCAGATTTTGTGGTACCTGGAAACTTCCCCTGTCTAACAGAAGACTCTTTGGATCTTTTGAGACTAAACCATATCAGAAAATCAAAAATCAACAGAAACCCAGCACTTTCAGCAAACGAGTCTGCTCCCCACGCACACACAGATGGCTTGGGCAAATTAATTGCACCGGCCCAACCGGCTCTACTTATGAGTTTCATCTTGCATGCAACAGAGTCAACACGTACTGTGACTGCTTGGTTGAGATTTCTGGATCAGTGTACATCTGAAAATCCTGGACAAACTACAAAAGCTGACAGAAAAATGCAACAGGGGAACGAACAACCCGTAATGGCAACCTATCACAAAGTCCAGCAGCTCTGATAGAGGTACTTCATCTTTGGCCTTTTTAACAACAGCTGAGCCACCATAAGATTAGGTCACTGCCTGTATTCATCCTTGGTATTTTCTTTCCTAGTTAATTGTTTAAGTGGCTTTCTCAGGCTAGCTCTGTAAACCAGATCTATCTACGTTTATGAGACTTCCTTGTGAGGTACAGACATCTGCTAGCATGTTAGCAGAGGAAGATCTAGGAAAGCTTACTAGATCTACTAAAATTACATACTATTAATAGTATTGTACAATAACATATTTTCTTATATATAGCCCCAAGGCTAAACATATCAAAATGAAGCACAGCTGTTTCAGGGGAATTCAGCAGCTCTATTCACTCATCCCAGCACTGATTTCACACCATGGACCGCCTCGAAGCGTCAGCCTGAGACATTTACCACCAAAACACTGATGGGGTGGGTGCTCCAGCCAAAAGCAGGAGCAGGAGCTAGCCTTGAGAAAGAGTGGGTCAAGACTCCCTCGGACAGGGAGCGGTTAAGGTATACGTTCATTCCCGAGTCCTATCCCTTTATCACTACGTGTTTACATCAACTGCTCCATTACCCTCCACTCCACAGCCACCCTCCCACACACAGGTTTCTCCCGAGAAAGAGCCGCGGAAGAGCACAAGGGCTGCTCTCGTCCCAAGACCCCATACAATACTACCTGCCCTGGAGAAATATGCATATATACAGAGAAAAGGCATGTGTGTATATATACATGTGTAGGGAAATGGCCTGCGCCCCCGCACTCGCATGGCGGTAACACCCGGCCCCGGAGTGGGGCTGTGCCCGGCAGCCGCCCGGAACCGGGGAGCCCCGCCGGACGCTGCCCCTGCAGCGGCAGCTGAGAGCCGCGGCCCCGCCGGCAGAGC